>APFE030570306.1:9982-35118 GCA_000404065.3 Pinus taeda
TGTAATTTGGGTAATTTTTCTAATTGCAAACGAGAACATACTTGTGTATTGGCAGGGTGGTTACGAGGTCCCTAGAAATGAAGTAAATAGATTGTAATTTGGGTAATTTTTCTAATTGCAAACAGGAACATACTTGTGTATTGGCAGGGTAGTTATGAGGTCCCTAGAAGTGATGAATTTGAATTTTTCTTGGTTTTATATATAGTATTAGGTTTTTTCTCATGCTTTCTGTGAATGGCACGGGTGAATTTTATCTTACACCCACTAGATTATCGATATGTAATTTCGGTAATTTTGATTTCAAAAGATATTTTAAAGAAATGCAATGATTTCATTTGTGTATTCAATAAACACAAGATTTTATAATTGAGTAAAATATTCGCCATGTCTGGTGAGAGATTCGCCAAAAAATTATATATACTTATCATATTATTGATAAAATCGCCTTCCATTTTTCCTATATATCATGGAGATTTGCCCATTTATTATACATGTAAATTTAGGGTGGGTTCTTAAAATTTTCCCTGCATCTGATAGTCTTAGCACCATGAACAAAATATAATTTATGCTTATTTTTAAGTATTAACTCATAGTTAATTTCTTTTATCTTTTCTACTCTTACTTAAAATTGCTTATACCTAAGTATGAAATTTATAAATTTATATATGATATTTCTCTCCCATATATAAATTGTTATATCTCTCATGTATATTAATGGATCCATAATGACATAAATTTTGAAATTGTAAGTGTTTTATAGTTAAAATTGGAATTGTCAAATTTAATGATAAATAACCATGATTTCAACAGTAAAATAAGCAATGTCGAAGACACCATAAACACGTAGAGGAGAGATAGGGAATCCGATGGAATACCTAAATGACACCATCAAAATTTGGCGGTGGTGGGAGCCTGATGGCTTGATTGATTGATTCATGTCTATGCATCGCATGATAGTGGATCAAATTTCACTAAGAAGAACACTCAATCCATACCTAAAGAGAAACTATAGATTTGTTCAAATCCCAAGGGTGTGTTAGATAGATAATCCTCGAGATTAACTTGGATTAGTTTGAGTAGTTATTGGAGTCAAGGAAAACCCAAAAACTAATTCAATTGTTTCCTATATGTATTAATATGTACACATTGTACATCATTGATTGAGACAATATTTAATATATAGTTTATTTGGTTCCCACTTTGATTGTGTTACAGTGGTACCTACTGAGTTTTTTTTTAGGGAGGTGTTTGTTTCAAGTTTATGGATATAAGAATGTACAGGTTGCATAAAATGCATTCTGAGGAGTGCACTTCTTGCAAAGACATGAAATAAATACTGTTGGAGTGCTATTTTTGGCACAAACTACAGTGAATAAATAACATTGAATATTATGGAAGGCTTTGAAGCATTTTTTTGGAAGTGAAATATTAATTATTTTTAGGGGAATATTTTTTTTCATATTTGGCATTTTAATTTAATCCACATATTACTTGAAAATGGATAATGCTTCAACTTTCATGAAAGTGAAAGTAAAAAAAAAAAAAATTACATAATTTTTTACAAGGATTTGTAAAAAATAAATGAATATGGAGATATTTTCAAGAATATAATTCACATATTAATGGAAAGTGGAGAATGCTTCAAGGTTCAAGAAAGTGAAAGTAAAAGAAGATTTATAGAATTTTTTGAGAAGGATTTGTAAAAGATAAATGAAGATGGAGACTTTTTCTAGAATATGAAACCACAAGTAAGGTGGATACATTTCCTATATATTTTATATTACTTCCAAAACAACATCTTTGTATGGAAGTAGGGAGAGCCAAAAAGGTGAATGTGAACAAAGAAAGAAGCAAAGCGAGATAGGTGAAAGTGAACACAGAAAGAATCAAAGAAACGTGAAAGCTATGAGGGGAAAAGTTAGTAAGTGTCAATTGAATGGAAAATATATCAAATTGTGATTAAAGAAAATGTTTCTCATTTATTTTATCAATTATATTTAAGAAAAAAATGGTTAAATAAAGGTGGAATGAGAAAGTAAAAGTAAAAGTGGATAATTCTGAAATTAATTAACTTGGAGTTAAAAGTGGTGGAACTATTTTCAGACAAGTTTGTTTTGATTTGAAATAAGTTTTAAAACTTGAGACAAAGATATTTGAACCTAGTCCTCTATTTGATTGTTTTTTAAGCCCACCATCAAATCACTAAGCCAATTTTTATTTTTAAAAAAGGCGAAAGGGATTTCTATTTTCTTTTAGAGGACTACTTCACATATTTGAAAGTGATTTGTTTAAAGAATCTTTTGGCTACTTGGTTTATGAAAGAATTGACTATGCGAGTTCATGTGTATGTCAAGTGAAGTTTAAGTTATAAATTTTTTGAGTATAAAAATCAAGGAAAAGAAAAGACATTGTGGTTAGAAGAGCTCATTTGGAATTTTAAAGATCACAAGTTCAATTCTTTGTGAAGACAATTTTTGAAGATTTTTTCTAGAAAGACGACATTTTGTTTGCAGCAATTTCATAATCTTTTGTTGAAATTATTATGTTGTAAACATTTTCATTTTCTGTTGAACATGACATCTGGTTAAATGTAAATTCATTTGTATTGGGTGAATTTTCGATGGTAGCTAACTTAAGGTTAATTTCTGGAGAAAATGGACAAACTTGATGATGTGTTAGAGTTACTGAATAATCTAATGTCATCTATTATTCATAACTGTGTCAGAGTCAACAAGGACAGACTCTTTGAAATCCAAAAATGTTTGCAAAATGCTAAAAACAAAATTGAATTCTTGGAGCTAGAGTCCTAGTTTCAACAAGATGACCTACATGAATTACAAATTATGAACATGTTCTTGTTCAAAAGAACAATTTGTTTGAGCGTGATCATGAGTTAGAAAAAGATCACACTAATGAAGTGATTACAAGAGAAAATTTCAATGAAGCAGAAATTCATGTTCAAGAAAGTGTATGTGAGAGACATTTGCATATAGATGTGAAGCCTCTTGTTAACAAAACTTTTATAAGACCGTGGGAATATATTACTATTAATAAACACATAACTAGTTTGAGACATAATGCCTTGGATGTACTTTTCACATTCCAGATTTTGTTAAACCTATACAATTCTAAAGTGTTGGATTTCTAGATGGTGTTGTTCGAGAACAAGTTGATATATGTCAGCAGTGTAATAGAGTTAGACATGTGAAAGATTAATGTTTTTATCTTCACCTATATGAGAATTATGGAAAGCACAATCATCATACAAATAAATTTTTCGGAAAGAAGACTACCACAAGAGAGAATCTAAATTTCGGATGGATTTATTCTTGGGATTGGAAAAAAATAGGCAAGAAGATTTACAAGTTATATCGAAGAATACGTTTGAGAGTGATGACCAACATTCGAGTGACGAAGAATACTTCACACCCCGTCTCTGACGAGGGGGAAATTGTTCAGGGTCTACTACAGATTTAATTTAGACATGTCAAGCAAGCCTAAGTTAGAGTTAAGTTGATTGAGTTGTTTTTGAACACAAACTTCCATATTCAAAATTGTTCGAGGAACTACATTGATTGTTCCAGAGTTTGTTATCACCTTAAAACCACATTTTTGGTTTTTCTAAGAACTACTATGAAGGTTCCATAGATGGTGTTGGTTGAGACCTTTATTTCTCCCATATTGGTTTGTGGTCATCTTTAAAAACCATTCCTTGAGAGGCATTCAGCTCTTGGGTGAGATAAATTTTTTCATTTTGAGCTCTCATTTTTGGAAATTGGTACATCCCTTCATATTAAGGGGGGAATGTTAGATAGACAATCCTCGAGATTAAGCTTGGGTTAGTTTGAGTAGTTATGGGAGTCCAAGAAGACCTGGAAACTAATTCAATTTTTTCCTATATGTATTAATATATACACATTGTACAACATTGATTGAGACAATATTTAATACACAATTTATTTGGTTTCCACTTTGATTGCCTTACAGGGTGTTGACAATTTGGTAAAGTCTCTTTCACTTTTACAAAACATTTCCAAAATAGTAGATTATAAAGACAGAAAGAGTGTTTCTTTAGGAAAAAAACATGGATATAATTCTTACCCAAGCGAAGAAAATAACCATAACATAAACTATAAGCATGGAAATGGAAATTCGGTCTCTAAGAATGGCACTATGATTTTTAGAGACACCCAAATATGTGTTTGCATGAACCACATCTCGAAAACATGAAATGCATTTTCCAAACACAATGGTAAAGAATTTAGATATATGATATAATGATCAATTACTAAGGCAGAGAGAGATATTTTCTAAGATGAATATTGAAGTTACCATAGTAGAGTCTACTCAAGAATTTTCACTACAAGATTTTTTTTCTTTTGTTTTCTACATTCTTTCTTCAAAATGTATAGAATAAAGAGAATAAATTTAGTCAATGAGTTGAAGTGTCTAAAAATCCCTATGTGTGGTATTTTTATTGCTTGTGTTCACTGGGAAAGGGTGCTACATGTATAGAATTTTATGGCATCTCTTTGTAGGAGTTAGTAGGGCTACATTTTTTACCTTATTGGTTTATATGGATATAGATGTCTGGTAGAGGATTTTATGGAATTTGTTTATAGAAGTTACTACATATACATTTTTTTACCTTATGGATTGATATTAAACAATATGTGTAGGGTCGTGTATAGTGGAGCTCAAAAGCACATGTCCCACATAGAACATCAATCAATGTTTATGTCTATCTTCAATGAGTGCATAGGATTCTCTTCTCCAATAAGTGTGTGGGAAGTTTCTATCCAAGTTATTTATAATTCATCATTCCTTGGATAAAGAATAAATACTTATTTTCATGGTTTCCTAGATAAAAAATAAATATTTATTTCATTTTAGAGATTTTTTTTAGATGAAGATTGGAGAATTTAGAGCCCATTGTATCTCAATTTTTCTGAGATGAAGATTGGAGATTTCAAAGCCTAGCATATCTTAGATTATTTTAACTCAAGGAATTGTTTTCACACTCCTTTCTTTATTGCAATATATTTTTTGACATTCAGTATTCAAAATGTTGAACAAAAAATTATTTATTTCAAATTTTAATAATGGAAATTATTTATGGAATTTGTCATCCACAGAGGTAGTGTAACAGACAAGTTTATATAATTTTACGTGGACATAAAAGAAAATGCATTATCCTCAATCATTGCTTCTTCTTTTTTAATAAAAAATATATATTTATGACATAGAGATATTTTTGAAAGAAAATTAAAGATTTTTAAAGCGCATCTTTTTCGAAATGTACAAATCAAATAAGTGAAAACTATCTATACCTAGATTGTCATCTATATAGATGGTGCAACACACAAGTTTATATATTCTATGTAACATAAAAGGAGACGAAATATCTAAATAATGGTTTAAGGTTGCTTTCAAAAATTTGTTTTCATAATGTACTATGTAGGAGGGGTGTTTTCCATTTGTTCACATATGAAAATATTTCTTGCAACTAATGTGTTTCATAAAAGGATTGTTATCCATCTACTCAGATTTGAGTTCATATTGTGATTCATAGTAATATAAAAAATAATAGCAATAAAAGAGTGTGAAACAGGGGATGAACAATCTTTGGGGAATAGCAACAACATTTCATTGGCTATGTCATGACCCATTGTACTAAATGACCAACCAAAATTTACATGGAAAACTATAGGAGATTAGCACCAACATTTGCATGGTTAATGCAGAGTGAGTGGGATATGGACTATGGATGGATGGGGTGGATTTTGTAAACATTTAATTTTGTTAAATAATGAATCCATACACGTGAGGATAGTTTGAGATATATGAGGAATGATCCGTTATAGAGTTTTGTGAACCCAAAGTTTCGGGCTAGCAAGTGAGTCCATCATCAGGCTATGCGTCAATAGATATTCCCCAGATCATAATGATGTATCCATGAGCTATATTTAGGGTTTTTAAGAAAATTTAGATTGGAAATGAGTTTATCTCTAGATAATCTTAATTTCTTGAATCCTCATGCGTTGTCCATCATATCCCTTCCATGGTAGGACTAGATGTTGTTAAATAATGAATCCATACAGGTGAGGATAGTTTTAGATATATGAGGAATGACCCGTTATAGAGTTTTGTGAACCCAACGTTTCAGACTACCAAGTGAGTCCATCATCAAGGGATGCGTCAATAGATATTCTCCAGATCTTAATGATGTATCCATGAGCTATATTGAGGGTTTTTAAGAAAATTTAGATTGGAAATGAGTTTATCTCTAGATAATCTTAATTTCTCGAATTCTGATGCGTTATCCATCATATCCCTTCCATGGTAGGACTTGATGTTGTTAAATAATGAATCCATATAGGTGAGGATAGTTTTAGATATATGAGGAATGACTCGTTATAGAGTTTTGTGAACCCAACGTTTCTGACTACCAAGTGAGTCCGTCATCAGGGGATGTGTCAATAGATATTCTCCAGATCTTAATGATGTATCCATGAGCTATATTTAGGGTTTTTAAGAAAGTTTAGATTGGAAATGAGTTTAGCTTTGGATAATCTTAATTTCTCAAATTCTGATGCGTTGTCCATCATATCCCTTCCATGGTAGGACTTGATGTTGTTAAAAAATGAATCCATATAGGTGAGGAATGACTCGTTATAGAGTTTTGTGAACCCAACGTTTTGGACTACCAAGTGAGTCCATCATCAGGGGATGCGTCAATAGATATTCTCCATATCTTAATGATGTATCCATGAGCTATATTTAGGTTTTTTAAGAAAATTTAGATTGGAAATGAGTTTAGCTCTGGATAATCTTAATTTCTCTAATTTTGATGCGTTGTCCATCATATCCCTTCCATGGTAGCACTTGATGTTGTTAAATAATGAATCCATACATGTGAGGAATGACTCATTATAGAGTTTTGTGAACCCAACATTTCGAACTACCAAGTGAGTCCATCATCAGGGGATGCATCAATAGATATTCTCCAGATCTTAATGATGTATCCATGAGTTGTATTTAGGGTTTTTAAGAAAATTTAGATTGGAAATGAGTTTAGCTATGGATAATATTAATTTCTCGAATTCTGATGCGTTGTCCATCATATCCCTTCCATCGTAGGACTTGATGTTGTAAAATAATGAATCCATACAGGTGAGGAATGACCCGTTATAAAGTTTTGTGAACCCAACGTTTCGGACTACCAAGTGAGTCCATCATCAGGGGATGCATCAATAGATATTCTCCAGATCTTAATGATGTATCCATGAGCTATATTTAGGGTTTTTAAGAAAATTTAGACTGGAAATGAATTTATCTCTCGATAATCTTAATTTCTCGAATTCCAATGCGCTGCCCATCATATCCCTTCCATGGTAGGACTTGATGTTGTTAAATAATGAATCCATACAGGTGAGGAATGACCCGTTATAGAGTTTTGTGAACCCAATGTTTCGGACTACAAAGTGAGTCCATCATCAGGGGATGCGTCAGTAGATATTCTCCAGATCTTAATCATGTATTCATGAGATATATTTAGGGTTTTTAAGAAAATTTAGATTGGAAATAAGTTTAGCTTTGGATAATCTTAATTTCTCGAATTTTGATGCACTGTTGATCATATCCCTTCCATGGTAGGACTTGATGTTGTTAAATAATGATTCCATACAGGTGAGGAATGACTTATCATAGAGTTTTGTGAACCCAACGTTTCAGACTACCAAGTTGGGTTCAAAAAACTCTATAACAGGTCATTCCTCATATATCTAAGACATTTAATTGTTAGAAAGTAATGGTAGATTTACTTCTATCATTACTTGAGTTGGGGGAATTATTAATATAAAAAGTTATTTAACCTAAGATATTCATAAGACCTATGAGATTGTGATTTAAGAAGATGTCAAATAAGGCCTTAATCTTGAAACATAGGTTTAAAACATCAAATCCATGTAAAGAAAATGTATAAATTTATGAAAAATTGGCTTAAATTCAAAAAATGCATTGATTTGTGTGATTTTCTTTTTAAGGTAATGAAAAGGTAGTTTGTATTAGAAAGATGTTGTGGAAGAATAATGAAGATATGCCCATGTGTTTTTGTAGGAAAGTGTAGTATAATATTTGTAACAAAATAAGTTTGATCATGTTATTTGTGTATTTGTCCTACTATAAGGCTAAAAAAAAAATCCATTGGGATGCAATTATAAAATAGGCCTATTATGTAGCAACATCTCGAAGCCATTCAAAAAATTTAAACCAACTTGTTTTTCCTAATCATGTATGATAATCAAATTATCTGATAAGGATACCCAATTGAGGTTAGACAATCCAACTAATGTAAGCTAGATTAAATTTGCCTAAGACACCTAACGATCTCACACGTATGCTTCTCCCTACTACATGGCTTGTGCATTTTTTGCATTTAGAGTTGGAGACACCAGATTTCCATACTCACATATTTAATCCACTAGTAGTGAGTGGGGATAATGTTAGTCAATACTTTCACCTAAGTCAACATACAATCAACTTTCCTACTCAATAAAGATGTCTCTATTCTAACATCCTCATGTACCAGTTGACCTTTCTTTCTTGCACTACATTTATTTCCTTTCGTGTCTTCCATTTCTTCTAGGATATATGCATAATTTATGATCTTCCATCCCCTTTCCAAACTACCTTGGACATTCCTAATGATATATAAATTACTATGATGACCTTACTTGCCTTAGGGACTATTTAGAGTAAATGTTAGTGAAATATAACAAACAGGTCCCTTGCATAAATTACTTCCATGAGAACCTAGAATTCGAAATTGGTGGTTGTGTAGGGAGAAGGGGTAATATAAAAACATAACTAATATAATCCTCCATCACCTTGGTTCTATATTCTTGTTCTATGCTAATAATTTCCTTCTACTAGCATGTACATGAGATTGTTTGTAAGGGAGAGGCTAGACTTTATCCTATGCCATTTGTATTGGGAAAATCTTATTTTCCTAGTAGGATATTCAAATCATAGACATGATTGTTTGGTAACACATGCAAATCCCCAAGAATTAGAAACATTTTCCTTTGCACTTACTTATCAATATGGTGACTCAAGTTAACTCTATCACTATGGTCCTAAAGTGGCATGTGATTTTCACATTCAAGCCATGTGGAACACAATACCTCATACATTTTAATTGACTAAACATACCCATTGAATTATTGAATTATGGTATCATTTCCTCCCTCACTGTACTTTATTACACATGGTTACCAATGTTAGTGATAAGGCTTAACTGGCCCACCTATTAGGTACAATGTTGAGGCCTCTTAAAACATGTTTACTTACGTGATTAAAAATACAAATAAATTTTCCATGATTCTTGTGTGGGGATATTACATCCTAGAGTCTTATGGAAAAATTCCTAACCCAAAATTACGTATGTTGCTGTTGGAATCTCCTCTTATAATGAAGAACTTGAATAAGATAAATGTAACTAAAATAAAATTAAAAACATACACTTTAACCTAACCTAGAAACTTTTCCTATATTCGAATAATAGTGTAATTCAATTTATTTTTTGGAGCCAAAAGAACAGCTGCACCTCCTACCATATTGAATTATTGGAAAAAATATTAAAAAATGATGAACGAATCAGTGTATTCCATACTGTTCCAAAAACACCAACTAATAATATAAATTAATACAACCATCCACTAGAGGAATGTTAATTAATATATATGCAATCTGTCCATCCAGCCAAACAATTAATAATTTATATTATTAACAAATCAACGTTACTAACGATATGGTTAAAATTATAAAATTTTCACAAATCAACGTTACTAACGATATGGTTAACATTATAAATTATTCACAAATTAATGTTATTGGTAATATCGTTAATGGATATAATCTATGTCACATTTTTAAGTCAACAAAGAACACTTTATTTAAACATTTCTTTGGATCTTTGAGATAGGAAGAATAAAGTGGACGGTAATGCTATGAATTCAAATTTATAATTTACGATTGCATCACGAGAAAATAAGTGGAAGGTAATGATACGAATCACGAGGAAATAAGTGAAAGGTAATGATAGGAATTCAAATTTTGTGAACATGGCAATTGAGATTATATATTTATAAATTTTTAAATCCTACATTAGACGTATGAAGTCGAGTGAAAGGTGTCTTTAATGATTTAAATTTATAAATGCTACGAGCTGCATTGTAGTGGAAATTAACATATGTGAGCGCATATATATATATATATAGATAATGAGATTATAACTAATATGTTGAAAATGTTTTTTTTTTAAGCTAATATATTTTCATTGATCTTCTTGCTTAAAATTAAAACAAAAAATCTAAAATCTATTATACTTTAAAAGATTAGACAAATATTTAGAAATATTTTCCTTACATTTCTATAAAATCATAAACCAAATAACACTATAATTTCATTATAAATTAAAATGCATAACTCAAATAAAACAAAGAGAGAAATTCATCCAAAAGCATCAAACTAGCGGAGGTAGTTCAATACCTTTATTTATACATTATAGTTGGTCATGCCAAGTAGGTTAAAAATACCCCATGAAAAATTACTATATTTTGCAAATATTTGTAATATATTAATAAAAATGCATAACTTAAATAAAACAAAGACTTTTATGTATACCTTATAATTGACCATCCCAAATAGGTTAAAAACACCCCATAAAAAATTACTATATTTGTAATATATTAATAAAAATGCATAACTTAAATAAGAAGAAAGAAGAGCAATTCATCCAAATCCGTCCAACTAGCTGGGCAACTTCGAGACCTTTATGCGTAATTTATTTTTGGCTATGTCAAGGCTCCAATTATGTGAGCGTGGCTCCAATGTTGAGAACATGAGAGTGTAAGTCATAGATATACTTGAGCATGTTAAGCCAATTTCTATTGAGCAACTAATTTGTCCTGCTTTTCTTTCCTTATAAGGGTATTGGTATGCCACTAAGGTTGAATCCAATATTTTTTATCAATTCCACGTGGAAAATGTTAATTTAGATTTACTTTTTTTACTTCTATTTTTTTTTTTGTTATAAAGACATTATTTTTTTGTTTAAAATATAGTTTCTAATTTTTAATTTTATTTAAGAGAAAAACAAATAAATATACAAACTTACACTAATACCAATTATTATAAATAAAAAAACTTATCAACTATTCAACTACAAGTTAAAAACAATTATAACCCATATCAATTGGAGATCGAGTTGGATCTTGGTCAAGTAAGAAACAATTATAACCCATAGCAATTGGAGATCGAGTTGGATCTTGGTCATTAGGACTCAGAGGATGTGGATTTACATCTACACTAGAAATAGCTCTCGAAGTGGGATTACTAAGCATCCAATCTCTCCAAACATGAATACTACTAACATTAGACATACTTAATATCATTGAAAGTGGAGATTATATCATTTTCTCCCATGTTTCTGCTTTAAAACCCTTCCCATAAAGTTTTCAAAATTAAATTGAAATATAAATAATATTTAACATTATATTTTATATTTTTATATGTTAAATATATATATATATATAATATATATATAATTATTCTAATATAAATTTTTTATACAAATAAAATCGAATGAAAAGTAATTCCAAAAAAACACATCAATAAATTTTATTTTATTAAATCTATTTATTATGTTTTTTAATAATATTTTGTGAATCTTATCATTATTTTATTTTATAAATACCCTCGATTAGGTTATTTCATAAGATTTTGTGAAATTTAATAATAAAATTTATATATTGGGATGTATTTAATTTTACAAAATTTTATCAAATTTCTCCAATAAATATTATAAATAAAAAATAATTTGTAATTTTTTATAATAATAAATGTTAGCTTTTTTTTTTTAATTTGAATTTCTGCCAAAATTGTCATGGCACACTCGGTTATAAAGAATTCTCTTGCATCAACTAATCTTACACTACGGCTCTCTACTTAATGTAGGCTCATAATTTCATTTGGCTCTCTACTTAATGTACGCTCATAATTTCATTTTGAGATATTGTGTAATACACAATTAACCCCTCCTCAATGAATCAACTAATCTTACACTACGGCTCTTTACTTAATGTACGCTCATAATTTCATTTTAAGATATTGTGTAGTACACAATAAAGTCCTCAATGATTTTTAATCAAATGTATGCTAATAATTTTATTATAAGATATTGTTTCAAACACTACTAACACCTCTTCGTTGAATTTTGTTCAAATGTAGAGTAGAGTAAGTCTCTTAAGGTAGGTTTATGATTTCATATTAAGTTATAAGTTTTCACTGAAATGTTTATGATTTTATATTAAGTTATAATTTTTAAATGGAAGTTAAATGTTATTAAAAGTAGGATTATTTAATTTTATAAACACATGTACAACTATGATTTAAAATGTTTCAATATTATTTTAACAATTAATTAATAACTCAATTTTTATTCAACATAATACAATACAAAAAACATAATATTTATGAGTAAAGAGACTACAACACACATATATGTGGCATCGAAGGATGTGTTAATGTTATTATGTGAAAATTTTTATTTATATATAACAACGGGGCCATAGCCTAATATTACCTTTTGCCTAATACCCAATAGCATTGCAAAATCCAACCCCTCAAGCAATGCAAGCTGTCCTTCAATGAGTGATATATTTTTCTCCTTACTCAACTATCGCAATTTTCTCTACTATGTCAACCCTAAACTTAACATAACAGCAAGATTTTTTTACACTCTTGATGAAAAATGATGAATAATTGACTGATGCTTAGCACTTTTGATGCATCAACTATTTATATAAGAGCTTTATTGCACTTACAAACCCCCCGAAGGCTACGTGGAACCAAGTTGTCACATGATTAACTTCAACTATGCTTAATGGTTCAATTACCCCCTCCACGACTTCTCCATTAATAATCCAATTATCATTGTTGTTGATCCAGGTGGATGTTGGTGGCCACCCACCTATCCCACTTCGACCCCCACAACTATCTCTTTCAGTTTTTGTAATTGTAGCACAATTTACTATTTTTAGTAGTTTTTTTGGGTCCTGAACTTCTGGAGCCATTTTGAGGTCCTAAACAACATTTTTTGGGAAATCTGGGAGCAACATGGGTCCATGGATTGATGTTTCTCTTCCCAGAGTTGTGCTGCTTAGATAGATCTTTCTAACGAGCTACTCAGACGAAGATTGGGTGCCAAAGTTATGACCCCAGGAAGTTGATGTACCAACTTAACCAAAACGGGGCCCACACTTTGGTGTTTCATCCTCTACGGTTAGGTTTTGGGATGTTAAGGGATTTCCATTGTTTATCAACAATAAATAGGCCTTCAAGCCTCATTGTAACACAATTCAGAGGCATGTGGCCGCCACATCTCTTTATAGAGATAAGCTACCATTGCCCTAGCTAGTTTATTTCCATTTCTGTTTGTAAGCATATTTCAATATTTTACATTAATGAAATGAAGTATTATTTCCGCTGCATCTTTGTATTTATGGTTATCTTTGTAATTTGTTGCGTTCCTTTTTAAATACAGATCAGTGGTAGAAGAGCGGTTTGCTTTTTCTCTATTTTTCTTCGCATGTCCCCAACGAGGTCAGGATATAAGGAGTTAGGGATTGAACTGATCGAACCTTTACAAGAGTAGCCTCACAAATCTTGACGGCCTCCCATGGCGGATGAAAAGAAAGATGAGTGGGTAGGAGATCCTACCAAAATCTTGCTCAAAGAAGCGCTCGAGTGGCAAAGGAACGTGATGATGGACAACTTTGCGCAGATCCTTTTGTGCTCTCCAGAGGTGACGCATTGGCTTCCAACAGCTACTTTGGAAATGCCACACCCTTTAAGGTACAAGTTAATTTTCAAATCCCTGTCTTTGAGGGTCAAATAGACACAGATGCCATAGGTAAATGGTTAAATCTGCTAGAAGGGTATTTTTTGTTCATGAATTTTCGAGTAAGCAAAGGATTGTTTTCGCTCTTATCAATGTAGCCCCCCACGTCAAGGACCGATGGGAAACCTACTGCTTGTAAAAGGATGAAAGAACGAGCTCACTATTTTCAGTCGTACCCACTAGGAATTCATTTCGGGATGCCATCAAGGAGCAGTACTACCCAGTCAAAAGCTATGACAACAAATACATAAAGTGAACCATGCTACGGCAGGGAAGGGACCAAGATGTGCCAGAGTTCACAAATATTTTTCATACCATTCATGCACAGTTGGGTATCAAGGACCCTGAGCTGCATTTGGTACTCAAATACTGTGGCTGCCTACACAGATACATCCAGGAAGAGATGGAGTTCCTGAACATCTCCTCGCTTGGCACAGCATACCGATACACTTTCAAAATCGAGCAAAAGTTCAAACAAAAGAAGCAAAACATTGGATCTAGAAATCTGAAGACCAAAGGACAAAGCCAAGGCAGGGTGACCTAAGACAACCCATCAAAGTTGCAAGAAAAGAACAACACCACGAAGTTGAAGAAGGACATAGGAAAGTGGTGTGAGTTCCATAAGAGCCCCACTCACAACACGAGTGTCGGACCAAGCAGTCGTTGGTGGCTGTGTTGAAGGCTTCAAAATCAGATGCATGTTTTGACCCTGAGTCAGAACCCAATAAGGGGAATGGAAAACGGAAGCAAATCATTGATGCGGAGCCTAGTGTCACTATTGCCACCACCAAGATCTAGAAGAATGAGCCCAAAGATCCAGAGGAGGGGGAACGTCTTTGCCACTCACAAATGTGGGTGAAGGGTTCGCCGTTGCAATTCATTATCGATAGTGGCAGCCAAAAGAACCTCATTTCAACAGAGGTTGTGAAGCAATTGGGCCTACTGACTACACCACACTCGCAATCATACAGTATCGGGTGGCTTCATGAAGGACGAGATCTCTGAGTTTGCTAGCAATGCCACCTTCCCTACAACATCAAGCCCTTCGCAGATGAGGTATTATTTGATGTTACACCTCTGGATGTTTGTGATGTTTTATTGGGTCAGACATACTTATGGAGGTGACATGATGTGTATGAGTCAAGGCCTCACGCTATTATTATTTCTTTGGGTAATTAATTATACTAGATACCGGAGGTAGCCCCACCTACTGCCACCTCCTTGATCACTTCCAAGAAAGGTAGCAGGATCATCTCCCAGACTAGGAAATTCATTTTCTGTCTGGTTCAACCAAAGTAAGGGGAAGATCGTCACCACATCCATGACCCCCGCGAGGGTTTCCTCCACGCAACAACAACAACAAAGGGATATGATCATGATAGAACACGGGAATAAATTCTCCTCACCCAGAGGGGTACCACACAAGCTTCATGTGGGCAACAAAGTATGTTTGCATCTGTAGAAAGAACACCTTACAAGAGCCCATCAGAAGCTCCGACGACGCTGACATGGTCCTTACACCATTACCAAGGCTGTGGGAAATAATTCTTTGGAGCACAACATTTCTCCATTCCTTCGCCTACACCAAGTGTTCAATATATACCGCCCTCGACCATGCTTCCTAGTGGACACATCCAAGATTGCAGAACAGTTCATGAGGGACCAAGTTCAATAAATGGAGGAACTCAACGCAATGGGTACCATTGCCTCCTAAGGGGGGAGGAATGATCCAGGTGGATGTTGGTGGCCACCCACCTATCCCACTTGGAGCCCCACAACTATCCCTTTCAATTTGTTAGTTTTCGTAATTGTAGCACAATTTACTATTGTTAGCAGTTTTTCGGGTCCTGAACTTCCGAAGTCGTTTTGAGGTCCTAAATGACATTTTTGGGAAATTTGAGAGTAACAAGGGTCCATGGGCCAATTTTTCTCTTTTCAAAGTTGTATCGCTCAGACAGATATTTCTAACGATCTATTGTATGCGTGAAACAAAGATCGAGTGCCAAAGTAATAACCCTAGGAAGCTGATGTACCAACTTACCCAAAACGGAGCCCACAATTTGGCATTTCATCTTCTAGGGTTAGGTTTTAGGATGTTAAGGTTTTTCCATTGTTCATCAACAATAAATAGGCCTTCAAGCCTCATTTTAACTTAGTTCAGAGGCATGTAGCTGCCACATCTCTTCTCAGAGATAAGCTACCATCACCCTAGCTGGTTTATTTCCATTTCTATTTGTAAGCATATTTCAGTATTTTACATTAATGAAATGATGTATTATTCTCACTGCATATCTATATTTATGGTTGTCTCTGTAATTTGTTGCATTCATGTTTAAATCTGGATCAGTTGTTAGACCCAAAATTCCATCCACCCAACAAGTGCACCCAAGTCCACCTACGAAGGGTGACTGAACAAATGCATTTAATGGATGAGTGTTTGATAGATTGTGCCTATTGGATGCTTTCTTGACAAACACGTGCCCAAAAAGTATGACCCGTGATTATACATGGTGAATACTTATTTCCAAATACACATGTACTATATGTCATAGCATTTAAGTGTGGAACATCAAATTCCTTGAATGTTTGCATAACTCAAATGCCCAATTCTATAAAATCCAAGTATGAGAGAGATGTGTAATTCCTTCTATTAACATGTGCCCATTTTAGAATTAAAATAAACTACTCTCTAAATAAAAAAAGAAATGTTTCCTATAATAGAAAACAAAACAAAAATATACATATTCAATTATATTTAATTAGAAGTGTTATAAAACATCAATAATCCCACTCCCAGTAGGCATGTTTAGTTGTTGTTGATATTATAAACATATAAAGGAGATGTAAAAACATTTCACTTTTGTTCTCACTTTCAGATAGAAACCACGTAATGATAAACTTAAATCCCTAACAAGTGTTGCATAAGGTGGCATAATTATGGACATCAATCCATAACAAGTGTTGCATAAGGCAACTTAGTCCCTACAAGTCAAGTTAGAAATTATGTTATGGGAAAAATTGAATAAAAACTTATAAGCTATATAAAATATGCGAAGCCATGATCTACATGGCATTATATTTTGCAAAGATTGCAATAAGACCTTGAAGTTATCGTCCAATCAAATGTTTGAACATTAGTTTTATTAATAATATTGCAAAATAAATATTCTTTGTAAAATTTAAACATTATAAGTTGCATTGGTCAATGCTAAACTAATATTGGTCAACAAAATAATTCATTGTTAGAGTCTTGCTTGGTAGAGACTAGTAAGCATGAAAAATAATAGATATAATGTTGGTAAAATTAAAAAAATCATAAAAACTAACTAAATTATCATTATATATATATATATATATATATATATATATATATATATATATAAGCTAAACATATATATACTCTTAAAAAAACGCGAAAAAATATTCTAGAGATTCTTAATGTAAATAGGCTTTGTTATAATACCATGGGCCAATATCATCATTTATCAATGCCACATATCCCAAAAAGATAATTCATTTCATATGGAATTTGTTCATACGATTCTTTTTCCAATTAATGAATTTAATTAAAATGTAAGATTTTGGAGACAAATATCAATCTTTGATTTTTGTATACTACCATGAATATTCAAGAAGATTCCATGGAGCTTAAATCTTTACCATGCACCTAATAATTATTGATAATTAAATTAAAATTATGGAAGCCCTATTGGAAAATAGACACACCTATTGGTGTAAATATTTAGATGTGCATTTTAAGTAGCATAATTTTACATCAATTTACAAAAAAAATAAAGTAAATAAATAAAAGTAGGATGTATAATTCTTATACTTTAAAAAAAAATCATTACAAGACTTCAATAAATTATTTGAATATCTATCTTCATTAATATATTTCAATATCAACTTCATACTTATAGAGAAATTATTTTAATGTTCATAATAGTATATATTTTGACTAGGGCTTTCACAATTTTAGTTTAACTATTAATAATTATTAGGTGTATGGTGGGGATTTAACATCCATTGAATATTCTAGAGTATTCTTAATAGTTTCACAAATCAAAGATCAATATAATCTACAAAATAGTTATAGTTATGCCATTTCTACTCTCAATTAAACTGATTAATTAAAAAAAGATAATATATAAACACCTGACATATGAAATAAGTTATGGCTTTTTGGACTTATGATATTAAGAAGCCATTTCGATAAACCTAATTTACCGCAGATTGTTTTTCCATAATATCACCTGTTGATTTTATGATATGATATTTTCCTTTCCATCTAACCAATAATAATTGTACGAATGTACCAATATTATGTATATGTTTCACTTCACACGACGTTAATCTACATGTCATTTTTTTGTTTTCCATTACCTCGGGAGTATGAGCTATTTGTTTTCCTTTAAATTCGATTATATATATATATATAATAAATTCAGTATATATATATAATCCTTTAA
This sequence comes from Pinus taeda, assembly GCA_000404065.3. NCBI lineage: Eukaryota > Viridiplantae > Streptophyta > Pinopsida > Pinales > Pinaceae > Pinus > Pinus taeda. The sequence goes on from APFE030570306.1 coordinate 28,415, forward strand.
ATTCGGTATATATATATATATATAATATATATATATATATCCAAGGTTTGTCCTTCTCGTTAAGCTTCATTTCTTTTCTTATCAAGTTATAATGTCGGCTGCATGCTCATATTTGATACTGGATTTTTGTATCTATCGCCAGGAGGTATCGTTTTTGAGAATTTCTCTTATGATTCCAAGATCTTAGCCCTTAGGTAGTATATAATGTCTAGGAATTCAATTTTCTTTACACGATTTTTTCAATTCAATATAAATAGCACTATATTTCCTATTCAATCAGTTGTAGAAGTTTATGATACGACTTTGTATCCCCTCCTGGGTTCTATGAAATCTATTTCGATTTTTCTATGTAAACTACTACGCCCATAATTGGTATAAACCTTGACGGTAGGCATTCTAAAATTTCATTTTGTCATCCCAATCGGGGTACCAATTTGGTGATTCTGGTTATTAACTCGGACTCTATCGATATTACGAGTCGCGGCCATGATTATTTATTTCAAAATATATGTGCCCCCTTTGTTCCTTAATTTCTTTTTAATTTACAATAAATAAATAAAATAAGATATATATATATATATATATAAAAGCCAAGTGTTGAGTTAACGAAAATAATGATCCATGCTCGCCCCATTTATGACTTAGCTAACCTCCCTATCTTGGTTCAGTTTTCCAGGAAGTTATTTACTCCTCCCTACTTAACTAGTGTTTAGTCTTCTCAGTTACATTCTAACTTAGTCGCATTTTGTCTTCTCAGTTACACTCTAACTCATTCCTTGACAAAATCACTAATTCATATTAAAATTTTCAATATACATTCTAAATGAAATTATATGCTATTTCCACGGGAGTTCCATCTTTAAAATACCTAAACCCAAATTTTGACTATGCGTACCAGGTTCGCTAAAGTCTAATCACGTACTTTGTCTATCAACATTAACTATATGAAATAATATAATAAGTTGCAAATGTTCTCATAAATATTTTACAAGGTGACCTTTCCTTCCCAAGGAAAACACCACAAATCATTCAATATCATACCATTTCCAGAATAAAACTACATTTATCATGGCCTAAATTATATATATAGCATTCAAATTATGTGTGTCTCAAATAAGGCTAACTTAGCTATACAATTTGATATTGTTGTACCCCTTGTGTACTACAGAATTCTTCCTAATTTTCCCAATTCTGTGTAAACACGGTTTCTCAAAAAAAAAAAAAAAGTTACCACTAATGTCTATTTCCAACGGTTAGATTTAGCATACTCATGCAAAAGGAAATAAATAAATCATGAATAATTATTAAATAGAATATAAATGTTGATTTCAACTACTCCATTTCATAGGAAATAAACATAAATAGATTTCTCAAACGTAATTGCCACAAAAAATCATACTTGGAAAAACCATTATCCACTCAACCATGAATCGGTTTGCAAGTTCCCATTGAGATGAGATTAATTTCCTTCTTGGACGACAACCTCTTCTTATTCAAATCAAGGTAATTTATACCTTACTTCCCTAGCATATTTTTCCTTAGCGATGTCCCACTTTTCAGGGTATGTCATACCGCTAGCCTAGGTGATGCAGGAGCATCCAGCTCTGAGGAGACAAAAGGTGGTTGACAGTCTCATGGAGAGACCAGAACACACAGTCACATATGCATAGTTGGACAGGTGTCAAAACTTGTCAGTTGTTTTATTTTATTTACTTGTTTTATTTTCCAGAAGGTCGATAGGACCAGGTAAATTAAAAACTGTGAACTGTTATTTTTAATTAGGAATTAGCATCAGAAAGTAGGTTGTTAATTAGTTAGTGTCTTTATGAAATGTATTAGTTAAAAACAGTTACAAGTTGCTGGCAGTTATCAATTCTGTTGGGGCAATTCTACTGGAGTAAAGAGCAGTTATGCCTCAGGGGAATAAAAGAAAAAAGAGAAGCATTGTAAACGATTCCTCAGATAGAAGAAAAAAACAGAGACAGCCATTGTTTTTCAAATAAATATTTTATTCTATTTCACAATTATATCACCACTGCATAGTGAATTTTCAGGCATCATAATATAGTTTTCTGTGTAACAAATTGGTTGGAACAACAAGACAGAGAAGCAACGTAAAGAGCAGAGCAGCATAGAGATACAGCTGTCACCTACAGACAGGATAACGAGAAACTGCGAGTGCAGACAATCTTCAGGCGGAACGAAATTTACGAAAAGAACAGAGCACAGTTATATAATTAACATTTCCAGACAGAAGCGAACGAGAATTCGGCATATAAGTAAACTTTCAGGTAAACCGAAAAACAAACCCTCATAGCATATTTAAGAACAGAGCAAATGCAGAATGTGACAAATATGTATCTGAATCATTTCATAAATCTATTGTAATAAAGCACATACAGTATAGGCATTTCCCATTTCTTTCGAATAACCATTTCATTAAAGGAACAGAGTCTCGAAACAAAGTTTCGGGCAAATATTTGTTACAACCAAGAACCAAAATAAATACAGTAAGAAGTCACCACCAGAACCGGCAGACAGGGGTCGAATAAAACCGAGGGTTTCTAATAACTGAACCGTAAAAGCTACAGGACGAGGGCTCGAATCAACGAGCAACCCTCTCACTAAATAACCAGCATCGACTTACAGAACAAGTGCTCGAAACCGCTGAATACCCATCAAGGGTTTTAACAAAAACAAACTAAGTGACCATATTACAGAAGCAAGGGCCAAGACCAACGATTGGAACCGAAGGAGGGTTACACAGCTTGACAGAACCATTTCTTTTTCCACTCAGAAGACGGACTACCCACAAATACACTCAGAACTACAAATAAATTACAGACAACTAAATGGGGAGGCACTACCCGTAAGGTGAAGAGCCAGAGGATTCGACAGGGAGCGTGGAGCACAACGAACCACGGAGCCAACCACATGAAATTACCTGCAACGGAACGAGAGCAGGATTAGCACCATACACAGATACAAATAATCAGTGAAAATCATAACCAAATAAAGATTAGGCGCAGAATCTCACCTGTGGCCAAGGAGACGGGGTCGAGAAACTGAAAACGACCACCATGTCCTAAAGAACAGTAGCGAAAGGCGTTAGGGTTGGAGCGATAAGGGTTGAAACAATCCAACAGGGAACAAAAATTTACCTTTGCAACCAGGTCGAAGCGCGGAAGCTCGGAGGAAGACCTGTCACGAAAGCAAATTCATCAACCAGACGAATAGAAACAGTGTGTGCATAGGAGAAACCAGTCAATACACAGTGAACAAGATTATCATCGTGCAGAGAAAAAAGGTGCCTTTACAGGCCATCGAAGTCTCACCTCCATAGCAGCAGTGGACCAGCGAGACCCATACAAACAACAGTTGAAACCAGAACAACGAAGGACGAAGGTTTCTCCACAGTCACAGAGCAAGCCTTTCGGTGCAGCGGAGGAGTGCAAATGACAAATGAACGGGGCAACAGTTGACAAAAGGCACGAGAACCGGTAGGTGTGGAGCGTTAACCGACGGGCCCAGTAAAAACCCTAAATCGGTTACCGAGATAACGTACCAATAATTTAAGTCAACCATAAATTCGTTCCGGACGCCAAGTCTTGTCAACAACAGGTGTATTAGAATCGGCGGGAGTCCATCATAAGTGGTATCAGAGCTAGTTTCTTGAGTTGGAATAAATGGAACAAGGTGAAGGTGAAGGAAGAGGAAGAGGAAGAGGAAGAGGAAGAGGACGAGGACGAGTAGTCCGTAGGGTAGTAGATGATGGACTTCGAGAGGAGATTCGAGTTTTGCGTGAAAGATTGGCAGTGGTGGAGGCTGGGGGAAGAAGAGACCCAGCAGATGATAGTGATGAAGAAGTAGCTGAACCAGAGGACGAGTTCGAAGGGGTGACACCGGAACTCAGATTGTTGAAGTCAGTTTTGCTGTCCAGTCATAAGCCAAGGCATGAGTTGCCTACTTATGACGGGAGTTTGTCTGCAGATGTGTTATTAGATTGGCTGAGTGAAGTAAATAAATTTTTTGAGTTTGAGGAAACCAGTGAGGACAAACAAGTGAAGTTTGCCGCCACCAAGCTGAAAGGACATGGGTCCTTGTGGTGGGACAGCGTTCAGGCGGAAAGGAAGAGACTACACAAACAGCCTATAAAGAAGTGGGCCATAATGGAAGCAAAACTGAAGGAGAAGTTCCTGCCAAAAGATTACCAAATCATGTTGTACCGACAGGTACAGAACTTGAAGCAAAGAAGAATGACTGTTAGGGAATTTACAGAGGAATTTTATAAGTTGAATTTACGAGCAGGGTATGTGGAAGATACCTCAGAAAAAACAGCCAGATTTGTGAATGGCTTGAGGGGGGAGATTCTGGATGAAATTTGTATCCTCTCACCTCAAACGTTGGATGAAGCCTATCAGTTTGCACTGAAGGCAGAGGAGAAAATTAATCGGAAACAGAACGCCAAGAGAGGAGGTGGATCTGGCAGGGGAAAAGGCAAGGTTTTTGGTAGAGGTAGAGGTACAGGTTCAAATGAGGAGGGCAGCAGTTCCAAATCTGCTGGCACAACAGAGAAGGACAATAGCACTAGGAAAGGACGACCAGCTCAGCGAGGGCGAGGATTTGGTCGAGGCAGGGGAACTGTCCAGTGCTATCGTTGTCACAAATTGGGACACAAGTCATATGACTGTCCTAAAGGTGAACCAGCAGGTGGGAGAGGAACTTATGTTGCTCAGCCGGAGGATGTTGAGGAGACACCTCAAGAAGCAGAAAATACACCGGAGACAGGTGAAGCTTTGGTGTTGAATAAAGTGCTGTTAAAACCAACAAAAGAGGTTGTAGAACCGGATCAACGAAAGGCTTTGTTTCGCATTGTCTGCAAGTCACAGGGTAAGTGCTGTAAATTGATCATTGACAGTGGGAGTACCGACAATTTAGTAGCTGTGGAGATGGTAGAAAAGCTGGGATTAAAGAAAATAAAGCATCCTACTCCCTACAAAGTGTCGTGGCTGTAGAAAAGGCATCAACTGTTAGTTGACGAACAGTGTGAGGTGGAGTTTCAGATCGGTAAGTATAAGGACAAGATCCTTTGCGATGTCATGCCAATGGATGTCTGTCACTTACTGTTGGGATGACCTTGGCAGTTTGATAGAAGTGCAGTTCATGATGGAAAAACCAACTGCTATAAGTTTGTTAAAGACGGGATCAAGCATACGCTTGTACCCATCAAGGAGGAAAATACAGCAAAAGCTAGTGGGGTGAAAGCACTACTGTTAGGTGGAAAGGAGTTTATAAAACAGATTGAGGACAGTGAAATAAATTTTGCTGTCATAAGGAGACCAAAGGCAGTGGTACTTCATACACAGATTTCAGATTTGCCCGAAGAAGTTCAGAAGTTGCTGCAGGACTTTGGAGACATTGTGTTAGATGATCTTCCAGATGAATTGCCACCAAGAAGAGGTATTAGTCACTGTATTGACTTTATACCAGGAGCAAGCCTGCCAAATAAAGCAGCGTATCGCATGAGTCCTAGAGACCATGAAGAAATCAGGAAACAGGTCCAGGAGTTATTGGACAAAGGTTTGATTCGAGAAAGCATGAGCCCATGTGCAGTACCAACTGTTTTGGCTCCAAAGAAAGGAGGAGAGTGGAGAATGTGTACAGATTCTAGGGCTATTAACAAAATTACTGTTAGGTACAGGTTTCCCTTACCAAGGATGGATGATATGATGGATTGTTTGAGTGGAGCGGCTTATTTTTCGAAGATTGACTTGAAAAGTGGATATCACCAGATCCGGATTCGGGAAGGAGATGAATGGAAGACCGCTTTCAAGACGAACGAAGGCTTATATGAGTGGCTGGTGATGCCATTTGGTTTGAGCAACACTCCCAGCACGTTCATGTGCCTGATGAATGAAGTGCTGAAGGAATTTAATGGTAAGTTCGTAATAGTTTACCTGGATGACATTCTGATTTTTAGCAAGACTAAAGAGGAACATTTCAGACATTTGTAGAGTGTGTTGAGGAAATTACAGCAGAACAAGCTGTTAATTAATCTGAAGAAGTGTACTTTTTTTTTTCAGCGAGAATTAGTGTATCTGGGCTCTGTCATCGCAGAAAATGAACTAAAAATGGACCCAGAAAAGGTGACAGCTATAATTAGCTGGCCTTCTCCGAAAAGTTTATTTGAAGTCCGAAGTTTCCACGGGCTAGCCAGTTTTTACAGGAAGTTTATCAGGAATTTCAGCGAGAATTGCACACCAATGTTGGATACGATCAAGAAGATAAATCAGCCATTTCACTGGACTGAAGCAGCAGAAAATAGTTTTCAGATTTTGAAAAAGAAGATTACTGAAAGACCAATATTAAGACTGCCTGATTTCAACAAACTTTTTCAAGTTCGTTGCGATGCCAGTGGTACGGCCATTGGGGCAGTCCTTAGTCAGGAGGACAGACCGGTTGCTTATTTCAGTGAAAAGCTAAATGAGAGCAGGCAAAAATACTCAACCTACGACAAGGAATTTTACGCCATTGTGCAAGCTTTGAAACATTGGCGACATTATCTGCTAGGTAACGAGTTTGTTTTGTTTTCTGATAACTCTGCATTGCAGTACATTATGCAGCAACATAAATTGAACCATAAGCATGCAGCTTGGGTTGAGTACTTGCAAAGTTTTACATTTGTACTAAAGCACATTAGTGGG
>APFE030570306.1:35217-66847 GCA_000404065.3 Pinus taeda
AGGTGGCAGATGCACTGAGTAGAAGAACGTTGCTTCTACAGGAAAGCACGATGCAGATTTTAGGCTTTGAACATTTAAAAGAGCTGTATCCGACCGATACTGAGTTTAGGGAGGCCTATGAGGCTTGCCAAAACCCGCTGTTACGAAATAACAGCATGTGGTTAGACTATAATCTACAGGAAGGATTGCTGTTTAAGGGAGGACAGTTGTGTATTCCCAACTGTTCTATGCGGGAAAACATTATACAGGAAAAACACAGTGGAGGCCTGGCTGGACATTTCGGTATTTACAAAACGATTGCTCAGGTACAACATTTTTATTTCTGGCCAAAGTTGCAGCGGGATGTGCAGAGGTATGTGACTAGATGTAAAATTTTTTAACTGGCAAAAGGTCACAGTCATAACACTGGACTTTATATGCCATTACCCATTCCTAGCCGACCATGGGATTCAGTTAGTATGGATTTTTGTACTGGGTTTGCCGAAGACACAACGAGGCTTTGATTCAGTAATGGTTGCGGTAGACCGATTTTCAAAGATGGCACACTTTGTACCATGCAAGAAAACCAGCGATGCTACTTACATAGCACATCTTTTCTTTACTGAGATTGTGCGGTTGCATGGACTTCCAAGATCCGTTATCTCTGACAGAGATGTAAAGTTCACCGGTCATTTTTGGAGAACTCTGTGGAAAAAGTTGAATACCCAGTTGCAGTTCAGCTCCGCTTATCATCCACAGACGGATGGTCAGACGGAGGTAGTAAACCGAAGTCTGGGAAATTTACTTCGAAGTTTAACAGGTGAAAACTCCCGGACTTGGGACCGTGTACTTGCTCAGGCGGAATTCGCATACAACGATTCCCCTAACCGCAGCACAGGATATAGTCCGTTCCAGATTCTGTACGGCATGCATCCGCGAGGAGTGCATGAATTACGAGATTTGGGGAAACTTGAGAAACGAAGCGCTGATGGGGAGGATTTCGCCCAAGCAATGAGTAACTTGCATGAACAGGTCAAACTGAAATTACAGGACAACAGTCAGAGGTATAAACAACGAGCTGATACAAAGCGTCGGGAAGTTCAGTTCAACGTAGGGGATGAAGTCCTTGCGTACTTACGTAAGGAATAGTTTCCAAAACGAGAGTACAACAAGCTAAAATTCAAGAAAATCGGGCCCTGTAAAATCATTCGCAAATTTTCTGCAAACGCCTATGAACTACAGTTGCCACCAGGGATCTGTATTTCCCCTATTTTTAACGTGGCAGATCTGTTTCCTTATGTCACTGATTCAACAGATATTACAGCGGCAAAGCCACCACGGGACACCAATTGTGAAGGAGATTCATGGACGAGACAGATGCCAATGGCACCACCCCTTGAGATCGAAGGGATTTTAGACACACAGGTAGCTAAGCGCACACGCAGGAAGGAGTACTTGCGGTATTTAGTCAAATGGAAGAACCGTCCGATAGAGGATAGTTCGTGGCTTAACGCATCACAGGTACAGAAAGCAGGCTATTCTGTCGACGACCTCATGGAACGGAGCCATGACTTTTTGCCACCCCGGGAGCCTGATGCAGGAGCATCCAGCTCCGAGGAGACAGAAGGTGGTTGACGGTCTCATGGAGAGACAAGAACACACAGTCATACATGCATAGCTGGACAGGTGTTAGACTTGTTAGTTATTTTACTTTATTTATTTGTTTTATTTTTCAGAAGGTCGTTAGGACCAGGTCAATTAAAATTGTGAACTGTTTATTTTAAATAGGAATTAATAACAGTAAAATAGGTTGATAGTTAATTAGTAACTTTATGAATTGTGTTAGTTAGGAACAGTTAGAAATTGGTGGACAGTTACCCAATTCTGTTGGGGAAGTTCTACCTGAACAAAGAACTGTTGTGCCTCAGGAGATTAAAAGGAAAAAGACAAACAATGTAAGAGATTCCTCAGACAGAGAAACGCAAATATACAGTCATTTCGAAATAAACATTTATTTTTATTTTCTCTATTGAATCACCACTGTACAGACAAATTTCATGCATCAATACATAATTCTGTGTAACTAATTTACGTTGGAATAATAAGACAGAGAGAATTAACGAGAAGAGCAGAGCGTGGACATATAGACATCACTTTCAGACAGAGGAGAACGATAAATTGTGAGCGCAGACAAACTTCAGGTAACCCATATAACCCTCAAATTATTTATGAAATAAACAAATGCCGGAGTGAAATCAAATAAAGCTGTATCGTTTCATTAAACTGTTATAAACAAAGTATACACAGTCCAGGGCGTCTCACGCTCCTTCGAACAATAACTTCATTAAAAACCAGAACCTCGAAACAGAGTTTCGAACAGGTATATGATACAAACAGACAGAATCCAAATAATTACCATAGTAAGGAAGCACCGAGCAGAAACAACGTGAACGAGGGTTCTATTAACTAACAACAAAACTACAGGACGAGGGTTCGAAGCAACGAATACCCATCTTACAAAGTTAACCAAATATCGACATACAGGACGAGGGCTTGAAGCCACCAGATACCCATCTTACAGAACAAGGGTTTCGACAACTGAGTAGCAATATTACAGAACGAGGACCGAAGACCAACGTACAGGACTGAAGGAGGGTTACACAGACAAAAATACTATCTATTTCACCGCTCAGGTGACGGACTAACAACAAAACGAGTCACAGAACTCTATGGCAAACTAATATGGAAAGACCCTACCGGTAGGAAAGGGCTGGAGAGTTCGAATGACTTCCAGAGGCCACGGAGGCTTCAATCTACCGAGACCAGATACATTGAGCCACCTGCAATGAAATAAGAGCCGAATTAGTGCCAATACAGTCACAAATAATCATTAAAAACAACAACCGGATGAGGATTGGAGCGCAGAACCTCACCTGGAGCTGAGGAGGCGGAGTCGAGAAAACGAAACGACCACCATACCCTGAAGACCAGTAGCGAAGGCGTTAGGGTCGGAGAGATAAGGGATAAATAAGTTTAGCAAAGAACTAGCATTTACCTTGGCAGTCGAGTTGAAGGGCGATAGCTTGGAGGAAACCCTGTCATGGAACGAGCTCATCAATTAAACGAATAGAAACAACACATAAATAGCAAAGCCTATCTAACAAACCATAAATCAACGTATTAACACTGTGCAGAGCGGAGGGTGTCTCTACAGGGCACTGTAACCCTACCTCCATAGCCACAGAGGACCGAAGGCATCCATAGAATCAGTGTTGAAAAAACCAGAACGGCGGAGTAACAAGAGTTCCCACAGAGCAGAGCAAACATTCGGCGCGACGGAGTGTAAAATGACAAATGAGCGGGACAGGGTTGACAAAAGGTAAGTGCCCGTGCGAGAGGAACCGGCAGGTGGAAACCCTAACCGGCGTTACCAGTTAAACATCCCAATAAAATATCTGTTAAACGTACCCAGGCATTTAAGTCAACAGTTAATATATTAAAGCGCCAAGTCTTGTCACCTGTGGTCGCGTTGGGAACGGCGGGAGGCCATCATGACCTCTTTTTGGATTCACAAAATGTGCCTTGTTAGATCAACATTAGACAAATAAGAGGAGCACATGAGTCTAATAATTATTTTTAAACTCGTAATGACAATTAATTTCCTTATTCAACTTTCAAGAATCTTTATCCCTTGATAGAACACTAACACTTAGCCTAATTATTAGTAGCTCCACCCAAACCATATTATTAGTAGCTCCACCCAAACCATATTAAAAACTTACTTCCTGCTTTCTTATATGATGAAGAATTATTGCCTCTGCACCCACCACACCTTGATACATACTTTCTAGTTTTTCTTACTCCTATCAATATTGTTAAACATCTAATTAGCATGGAATTAGGGTTAATATTATTTAAGATAAAATCATTGTGTTTATTAAAGCTAGATTTGAAGTGTAATTTTCAAGTTTATGTGAGTGTTCTTTCTCAGTAAGATATTAATATTTTGATCAGAGAAATAATTCAAAGTAAGACATAATTATTATACTCTATGATTCCAATGCTAACAATGATGGTGTCTCTTATTAATGTAATAATTTATTGGTTAAGATGTGAATATGTTTGATGGTTGGTTTTCTCCCCTTTCTTTATGCAAAAATTAAAAGAATATCTCACTGGTGGTATTACATAGTTCCAATACCCATGCCATCCCAATAGTTGTTGGTTGCTAAGTTAAACATATCTAACATTTATGTGATTTGAAATTAATTTTTAGATATAAAAATACCTCTTTATATAAAATTACTATCCCTTATCACGTTACCGCAGGCATTAGTAACGCAATATTTTGCTAAGTTAGACATGTCTAACATTTATGTGACTTGAAATTAATTTTTAGATATAAAAATACCTCTTTATATAAAATTACTATTCCTTATTAGCATAGGCATTAGTAACGCAATATTTCAATTAGTCCCGTCGTTGAAAAAAATAAAAAATTAAACGAGATTCAATAAAGTTAACATTATAGTATTTTGTTTTATTTTTATTTATTATTAATTTAATTTATTTATTTCAATTTTTATTGGTTAAAATCAATTAAGTCTTATTATACAATCATTCTACTTTTTACTAACAGTCAGAAAATTCAATGAAGATCGTAAGAGCATATATGTTTTGAAATTCCACAGATACATCAAATTCCACCCATGTCACTGAGGCATAACACTATTCATTGTGCTCACAACCGCTTTAAAAAAATTCTATGCGCGTTGGGTCCCTAAGGTGGTGAGAAAAAAAGTATACGACAACCCACACTAAGCAGTGTATGGGTCAAATCTGTAACTAAATTTTCAATAACCTACACATGTTGCTTTACATATAGGATTTGATTTAATATATGTAAAAGTTTCATACTTTTGATAATCAACATAATTATTTGAAATTTTTGTATTCTGTGAAAACTAGCTTAGCCTGTTTTTAGTTTTAATTATTATTATAAGAATATCATTATAATAAAATTTTTAATTATGATTATAAGGATGAAGATGAGGACAAAAATAAACAAGACCAAGTAAAAAACCACCGAGTAACTTGTTATGGTTCAATCGTTTTAGACCCTCTTAATGAAAAACAACCTCAGATCTATCACTTAAATCATTCAAACCAAATCAGTAAAACATGGGTGTATCTTGTTCACCGATGTATTCCAAATTTCCCACTATCGCTCAACCTACTCTCCCAGCAAAAAAATGAATGAACACGATTTTCTGGTGGAAATAAGTGGTTCAGGTTGGTCCTTTACCTCAAAAATGGAACATCAATCATCTTTGCTTACCTATTGAGTTTTATATTTCACTTCATAAATTCAATGTATGCAAAGCATATTGATAAAGGTATTAAACTTTGATTTTGTTTATTTTTAAATAATAACAAATAAAATTTCATTAAACAATGTGTACGTAATTTAAATGTTTGCATAATGAATATGTTGACATCACCCACTAGGAACATACTAGCGCTAATACATGCTATGATAACATGAGTGGGAAATATGTGAGGGCATTGTGGGAGTTATCTTGCCAAAGCCTTGCCATGAAATTTGAATTTAAATATGAGTTCTTTCTCCCTTACCTAGGAACCAATTGTTTGTGAAAGACTAGATAGATAGAACAATCGCCTTCATAAATATGGAATTTAGAATTTATTGGAAGGAATGGGTTGAATACACTCATCGGATTTTGAAACAAACCCACATCTTTCCTGGGGGATTAAGGAAAATATGGGACTGTACAACAGAAAAATGAATTGATTATAGAAAATCTGGAAGGGCTAGGGACCCATGAAGGAAGAAAGAATGTGAAACATTCATACATACATAAATTTAATTCATTCAATTGCAGAGAGAGGGACCCATAGAGAGTAGAGACAGATGGGTGCTTGAGTAGTGAAATTTATGAGTACAATGTTGCCAATCCCAAGTGGAATGATATCTAAGGAATCTTGGGTGATTAAAGCATGTTTTAGGTGCCAAAATGTGCTCATAAAAGTGCCAATTATGGATCAAAATGATGTTGATGTGTTTTGGGCTCTCTAAAAATGAGATCTGCCTATCAAACATGTGTAAAGGAGCTTGTAATCGAGCTGATCAAAGTGGGCTACGATTTAATATGATTTGTTTTGAGACCATTCTTTCAAATTAATCACATCATCGATTTTTTGTTGATGTTTTGAACCAAGTAATGTAGTTCATCATCAGAACCACATTAGTTGGTTTGAAATGTCGACCAAAAACTAATGATGTGATTAATCCAAAAGAATAATCTTAAAACAATATGAATCACAAAATTTTGAACTCGGAGTGATATGATTTGGTTGAGCAAGCCAAGCAAGAAGTGAGGAAATCATCGAGGGACTATAAAACAATGAAGAGGTTCCATTTTTAACTTTGCTGACCAAGGAGAGAGGCATTTGGAGATTGCAGAGGCCCAAACTCAATTGGGAATGAAGATCCATAGCTTTATCATATGCGTGAAGGAAGTTTTCCTTCACCTAGCCCATTTTTCAATAATTTGTTAATTTTCCACTTGTGGTATCATGGCATTCTAGTGGGTGGTCGACTATAGAAACCAATGTGCAGTTGAGCCTATGGTTGGGTGGAAAAGGCTCATTCCTAGATCGATTTCTAGCATGAAATTTCCTCTAAGTGTATCTTATTTTCCATTTACTCTTAAATAAAATTTGTAAAAGTTTGTAATATTAACATCTTCTATAATGAAAATTTGGATAAGCGTATTCATGTAAGGATCTAAAGTTATGTTTGAGTTTGGTATGTTTCAACATGAATGTATATTACTCTGGATTTACAAGAGCTTTTTGAAATAAATTGATGTCCTATTTTGGTGCTTGCTTAATTTTAGTCCCTACCAAGTCAAGACTCTAACAATCAATTTTCGACCTCTATTAGTTTAACTTTGACTAATGCAACTTATAACGTTTAACTTTGAAAAACAAATATTTATTTTTCAATATTATTAAAAAAACTATTTTTCAAACCATCTGGAAGGTCTTATTGCATCTTTTACACGATATAATGACACGTGGATAACTGCCTCACATATTTTATGCCATAATTTATGGATATGGTTGCAATATTCATGCTTGATTTTAGATATTTGTGTAGTGATTTTTTATTCTTAAGCTTTGCACGAAACCATCTAAAAATAAAATCCTTGACAATAACTCATATTGAGGTAAATTGCATATTTACCATGAGTTACTTGCCATCATAATTTAACCCAAAAAATGGATAAGAATAAGATGTAAATAAATATACTTACCAAGATTTACTTCCCATCATTATTTATCTTTCCTCAATACTTATGTAGGAGTAAAACTATAAAAAAAATAGATTTACTAGTAGTTACTACCCACCAAAATTTATGCAAGTCCTCGTGCCTAAGCAAATAATTAATTTATCCACTTCATATCTCAATTTATTAGTTCTTGCCAAAGCAACACTGTAGAATTCCATTTGCCTATTTACTATTATTAGTCCTTGCGTAAACATGATTCTAGAAATTAATTTGAAATTTAAAAACCATTACTTTACTTTTAACTTATATAAAACCTAATGTTAAACTTTAAAAACGAATAATATATTTTTATTATATTTAAAATAATTTATACAAATAATTTGAAATTTAAAAAACTATTCTTTACTTTTAACTATATTATAAACTTAATGTTAACAATTTTAAAACCAATAATATATTTTTTATTATAATTAAAAATAATTTATACATTTTTATTGAATTAATTTGAAATTTAAAAATATATTTACTTTACTTAACTATATAAAACTTAATGTTAAACTTTAAAAACTAATAATATATTTTTTATTATAATTAAAAATAATTTATACACTTTTTATTGGACAAAATTTTGCTGTGGTCTAATAGCTGGAGGAATTGCCTAGAAAGTTATGGAAATTCCAGTTATATTTTAAAAAAGTTATAGAAATTCCGACTGCCTCTACAAGATTTTTGAAATATTTTTGTGCCCATTTTTAATGGTCGAAACAATTCCTCTAAACTCCCAAAATTTTTGCCTTCTATCCCATCCCAGTGTCACTTAGATGTCGTCGGTATTCACAACTAGAATATGCCTTCATGCTTTATGGTCAAATCTGTTGTGGTCGGTGCACTAATTGAAGGTGACGTCAATTGCCGGGGTTTCTAAAAAAGTTATGCGAGGAAGCTGTTAAAAGATGTAATGTCGGGTAAATTTCCTAATCAGATTTTGTTATTTTGTTTTGCATGGCATTGTGTTTGTCTATGTTAGTCAATATACTTTCAAATTAAAGTCAAAAAGTCAAGTAAATTGACTAATTAGCTTTTGTTATTTTGCACAACATTGTGTTATTCTATAGGTTTCCAAATTAAAGTTGAACAAGATTCAGATTATGTTGCTGTTTTGTTTTGTTTTTATTTAAATAATATTTATTATATAATATATATATATATATTTTATATTTAGTTTGTTAATAAGATTTAATATTTTTTTATAAAATCTAAATTATTTAATAATTTCAAAGTATACTAAAAAATATTATTTTTAATTTCACTATATTTTATAAAAGGTTATTTTTATCACTTTCATTTTTGGAAAATAATTGGATAAAGTTAGAGCATAATAAATTTTACAGTAAGACATACAATTTTTATGTTAATCTACACTTTAATTTTATAGGCATTAAAACACAAAAGAATTATTGAAGAGCATCAATTTAACATCCCCAAACATTTTACGACATAGATAGACTTTCAATTGATTCTAGATGTTTGTTATTAAGTAAGGCCCTTACAATTTATAATTTTAGTTTAAATTTTTTAATGAACTAGACTTCATGGAGTAATTTTTTTATATGGACCTCCTTTCGTAAAAAGGTGAGTCAAATTCTCTCAACTCTTCTATAGGCTGTTGTTCAAGACTCAAGTCCATTGCATGATTAGGTGTTGTTATATTTTAATTAATCCATATAAGAGTTGTCATTTGTTTATTTTTATGTTCGAATTGTAATTTGTTTTTTGATATTTCATTGGAGGTATTACTAGTCCTTGCCTATGTAGACTCTAATGTCTGCCTAACAATTGATTTGCAGTTTGACTACTATTAGTTTAGTTTTAACTTATGCAAAACCAAATGTTAAACTTAAGAAATAAACAACATATTTTTATTATAGTTTTAAAAATTATTTTGCAAACAATTAGATTGGACAAAAATTCTGATGTCTTATTTCATCCTTAACTCCATTTATCCCAATCTCATCGATAAACTTTGCTAACTCTGAGAAGTCGTCGATCATGAACATCATATGCCATTATGCTTTGAGGTCAAATCTAAGGTGACCGATGCGCTACCTAAAAGCAATTGGTTGTGGGACAGTTGTTGTGGCTTCTCACATAAAGAACTTCTAGGTTTAGATCAATTTCACCTCTGTTCTGCTAAAGGAGGATCCTATTCATCGCGTCGTGCGCAAACGCTCTTGCAACCTTGCCTGGAAGTCACTACTAGTCATGCTCAACCCCATCAAATGAATGTGAAGAAGAAGAGGTGTAACTTGGTAAAATGTAATCCTTGATCCTTAAGCCATCCCTCTTGTCCTGCGGGATTTGGAATGAGATGAAGGCAACTATCATGACTATTATTACTGCTAAACTCCTGTAAGCCATGAACTTTTCGACAATGAAAGCCTCTTAGTATTCTTTCATTGGATTGAATTGGCTTAGTTTCACTGGGATGCACTGACTCACTCTTCAAAAGCCAATCAAAATTATATTTTGTTTGTATAGGCTGTAAATTGGTTTTATGGCTGCTGATGAGCAAGAAGTGTTGACACATAACAGACGATTGCGAGGGTGTATGTCTTATCCACCATCTAATGTAGAGAATGGAAAATATATCTAGACATATACATTCATATTTCCATAGGCCTATGCAAGGGTCAATACCTGTTGTTTTGCTCCCGTAGCAAGGAATCTTACCAAATGCCATGAGTGTTAATTTTACAATAAACCTTCCACCTTTATAAATTGATGGATAATTTCACAATTAGGTACTTGATAAGCCTCAATCATTTCAAGTTAATGATAGTCTATGTAATATTTTGTTTTTTTGCACAACAAAATCTAGATGTAAGTTTATATGTTCCATTATTCCCTTGATAGTCACATGATTTATTTACGTAACATTTATGTACAAGAATATTGAAGATTGCGTTGATAGGGAACAAAAACAACACAACTAAATAAATTCTAATGTTCCAATTGGTATCAGATTTGACAATTTTTGTTTCACTTTTTCTTATCTACATATATATGTTGTTAGCAAGCGTTGTTGGATGCAACATTGTTCTTTTCCATAAACACATACGTACATACATATATACATACATACATATAATGGGAAAGGATTGCATTGCATCCAACAACACTTGTAAACTTAACATTGACTAATGTAGGTTATAATTTTTAAATATGTTTTTTCTTTTTTGATGCAGGAGCATCTAGCTAACGGGTCATCATGACGAAAGGTTGTTTGGTCTCTGAGAGGACTGAAAAGGAAATTGCTAAGTGAACACTGTAGTTGTTTTTGTTTATGTTGTTTTAATGTCGTAAAGAAACAATATGTAGGAAGGTAGAGGATCAATTAGGTAAACTGCTGCAAGTAATTAATTTTATTTTCATGTCAATTTTTACAAGATTGTAACGTAGGACAATAAACAGTTTTTGGAACTAAAAAAATGTGTAACCAACAGAATGTAACCAACAACAGTTAGGAGCAAATAGTTCCAGACAACTATTGAAAAAGAACAGAATGCAATTGTAAGAGGTTCGACTTCTTGGAGAGAGAGTGAAATCTAATAAAAATATCTCTGAGCACACAGACTATTTTCCAATATCTTGTAATTGTCTATTTGTCTGTCATTCTGTCAAAATTTCCAGAAACAATGAAAGTCCATTCTTTGTTTTGTTCCACAAGCATGTACACACACGTGTTTCTATATGCATTGATTCAAGCAGGCCTACAAATCAAAACAATATTGTAGACATAATTAAAGAATACATTGCAGAAACGAGGGCATACAGTTTGTGAATTTATCAATCAAACAAGCGTAGAGGAATCCTAGACGAGTATACATAATTCAAGCATCAAAGGTAGAGACAAGACGCAAGCCTTTCTGAACGAAAAAATCAAACAAATCATACAGGTACTTTTGAAGAACAAACCCTCTTGTTTCATTTATAAAATAAGCACAAGAATCTCTCTTTGAATATATACAGTTACAAAAACTCATTTATATATACATACAGTCCATATAATAACAATGTACAAGGTTTGAAGGGTATCATAGCATACGAGTTTAGAAACCCTAATCGTAAACCAAACCCTACAACAACTACCCATAAGAGGAACATAGCAAGTCTAACAACCTACACATACATACTGACGGTGACCTCAAATCATTACAATAAATTGTTGTAACCCTAGCCTATGTCGAGAAAGAAACAAGTTACAAGATGACAGGGAACAACCCTACCTGGGTCTAGCCAAAGCATCGAGGAGCCGAAGTCCAAAACCCTCCAGAACGAACATACCTGCAATAACCAGACATTAACTGAAGTTGGTGAGTTATATGTGGCAGAGAAAGTAAAGGCTGGGAGAAAACAACGAAACCAGGGTTCAAAATTACCTTGCAGAGACAGGACGCTGACATTGCAGTCACCTAGGGTCACTCTGCTCACGAAGGAGAAAGTGCGTTAGTTTAACAATGTGAAAAGAAGAAAAGACTGATAGCAGAGAACAAAATTTTTACCTTAACATTGCGAAGGAAACCGAAGCCAAGACCCTGCAACCACAACCTGTCCACAAAACAGAGGAATACAACTAGAGCACTCAACGAACAATCGCATATAAGGATTCAAGACCAAAAGGAGTTGCACAATCCAGCTAAATAACCAACATTGACTTGTACATAGAGAAATCTCAGTTTCCACAGGCAGACTATAATCCATAATACGACAGAAAGATTAAGTGCAAACAGAGAAACAAATAATGGAATAACCAGGTTCAAACAAGAGCTCATTACCAGACGGAGAAGCCGACAAGTTTCCAGGTCAAGAGCCGAGCTAAAGTGCCAGAGGCAACGCAATATTACACAAAGAAAACCTTGCAGCATAACCACATTATAGAGCCCTCAAACCTCAACAGTTCACAAGCGAAATGATAGGGAGATAGGGTTTGAGACCCTCATACCAAAGTGGTAGTGACAATTCTGAGGAGTGGACACTTGTCCAATATTCTAGGTGTGGGTACAAAACATAAGTGCAGACCCCAAATCAACTATAATATCATTGCAATCAACTGCCAAATAAAACAATATCATATGTAACTCAACTGCTAATCATTAAATTCATTCCTAATCACATTATTAACGTTGGAAAGTGTGACAAGGGCGGGCTGGACCCATCAAGTGGTATCAGAGCAGGTAATTGAAAGTGCCAGGATATGGAAGTTGGAAGATGAGGACGTGGGAGAGGTGTGCATAGAGCAGCAGACGAAGGAC
This sequence comes from Pinus taeda, assembly GCA_000404065.3. Taxonomy (NCBI): domain Eukaryota; kingdom Viridiplantae; phylum Streptophyta; class Pinopsida; order Pinales; family Pinaceae; genus Pinus; species Pinus taeda. The sequence goes on from APFE030570306.1 coordinate 47,825, forward strand.
TAAGGGAAGAAATAAGGATCCTTACTGCTCGTTTAGAGGCAGTGGAGGTAGGAAGGAGAAGGGATCCAGAAATAGGAGATGACAGCGAGGAAGAAGCCATAGTTGCAATAGACGGATTGGACGAGGAAGGGCCGGAGATGAGGTTGTTGAGGTCAGTTCTGTTGGCAAGTAGCAAGCCCAAACCAGAGATTCTGAACTATGGTGGTAGCCTATCCACAGAAGTTCTGTTGGAAGGGGTAAGCGAGTTGGACAAGTATTTTGAAAGTGAAGAGATCAGCGAGGACCAGAGAGTCAAGTTAACTGCAGCCAAATTGAAGGGACACACAACCCTGTGGTGGGATAGTGTCCAAGCAGAGAGAAGGAAGATGAACAAGTTACCGATAAAGAAGTGGTCAAGGATGGTGGCCAAGTTGAAAGGCAAATTTCTGCCTAAGGATTACCAGGTTGCACTTTACCGACAAGTGCAGAATTTAAGACAAAAAGGAATGACAGAAAGGGAGTATACAGAAGAATTCTACCGGGTGAACTTGAGAGTTGGTTATACCGATGGCACGCCGGAGAAGACAACAAGATGCATAAACAATTTGAGATTGGAAATACTGGATGGAATCAACATTCTTTCCCTGAGAAATATAGAAGAAGCCTATGAGAGTGCTGTGAAGGCTGAGGAAAAGATTACTAGAAAACAAAATGCTAGGAGAGGACGAGGAACCGACAGAGGACAAGGACAATCCTATGGCAGAGGACGAACTGCCAGTAATAGCGAAGAGGGAAGCAACTCCAAGGCTTCAGGAATAGCAGAGAAGGGAGACAACACTAGAGGTGGCAGGCCATATTAGCGAGGAAGAGGGAATGGCCAAGGTAGAGGAGCTAATTTCTAGTGCTACAGGTGCTACATGTGGGGGCACAGATCTTTTGAATGCCCTGAAGCAGAGCAAGCTAGCCAGAGGGGAACATTTGTTACACAACCTAAGGAAGCTGAGGCACCGCCCAAAGAAGCAGAAAATGTAGCGAAAACAGGGGAGGCCTTAGTTATAAATAAAGTATTGCTGAAACCAGCCAAAGAAATAGCTGAACAGACCCAACGGAAAGCACTATTCCGGACAGTCTGCAAATCACACAGGAAGGGCTGCAAATTGATCATTGACAGTGGGAGTACAGATAATTTGGTTGCCACCGAAATGGTGGAGAAGTTGGGTTTGAAGCGGCTTAAGCACCCTGCCCTTTACAAGGTGTCGTGGCTGTAGAAAGGCCACCAGCTGTTGGTTGATGAACAATGTGAGGTTGAATTTCACATTGGTAGGTATAAAGACAAAGTTATCTGTGATATTATGCCAATGGATGTGTGTCATATACTGTTAGGAAGACCATGGCAGTATGATCGAAAGGTAGTACACGATGGAAAAATGAACTACTACAAGTTTGTTAAAGATGGAATTAAGCATATGCTTGTACCCACTAAGGAAGAAGAGAAAACAGAAGCAAGTGGGACGAAAGCATTGTTAATAGGTGGAAAACAGTTTGTGAAACAGATTGAGGAAAGTGAAGTGAATTATGCTGTTGTGAGGAGGGAAAAGACAGTGCTGTTGCACACATAGATGTTTGATTTGCCTGCAAAAATTCAAGAGATGCTGCAGGAATTCAGAGACATTGTAGTTGATTTGCCGAAGAATTTGCCTCCCAAAAGAAGCATTAGTCATCATATTGACTTTATACCCGGAGCAAGCTTACCAAATAAGGCAACATATCGGATGAGCCCTAAAGATAATGTGGAGATCAGGAAATAGGTGCAGGAGTTGCTAGATAAAGGGCTGATAAGGGAAAGCTTGAACGCTTATGCAGTACTAACAGTTCTCGCTCCCAAGAAAGGAGGAGAATGGAAAATGTGCATGGATTCATGGGCCATCAACAAAATCACCACTAGGTACAGGTTTCCCCTACCACGGATGGACGATATGATGGACTGCCTAAGTGGGGCAGCATACTTCACGAAGATTGATCTGAAGAGTGGCTATCATTAGATCTGGATCAGGGAAGGAGATGAGTGGAAGACAACCTTCGAGACTAATGAAGGGTTGTACGAGTGCCTGGTGATGCCGTTCGGTTTGAGTAATGCCCCTAGTAATTTTATGAGATTGATGAAAGAAATGCTGAAAAAGTTCATCAGCAAGTTTGTCATAGTGTACCTTTATGACATATTAATTTTTAGCAAGACTAAAGAGGAGCACCTTCAACATGTTCGAAGAGTGCTGGAGAAATTGCAGCAAAATAAACTGTTGATAAATTTGAAAAAATGTACTTTCCTACAAAGAGAACTGATTTATTTGGGCTTTATAATTGCAGAAAATGAGTTAAAGATGGACCTAGAAAAGATTGCAGCAATCATTAACTGGCCATCTCCGAAAAGCTTATTTGAGGTACGTAGTGTTCATGGGCTGGCGAGTTTTTATCGCAAATTTATAAGAAATTCTAGTGAAATCTGCGTGCCTATGTTGGACACTATAAAAAAGGCCAGTCAACCTTTTTGTTGGACCAAGGCAGCAGAGGACAACTTTCAGCTCCTAGAGAGGAAAATTATAGAAAGGCCAATTCTAAGGTTACCATATTTTAATAAGCTTTTCCAGGTTCGATGAGAAGCAAGTGGTATAGCTATTGGTGTTGTACTCAGCCAAGAAGACAAACCTGTTGCATTTTTCAGCGAGAAGTTGAATGAAAGTAGGCAGAAGTATTCTTCATATGACAAGGTATTTTATGCTGTCGTCCAAGCTTTAAAGCATTGGAGAAACTACCTGTTGGGGAGTGAAGTTGTGTTATTTTTTGATAATTTAGCGCTGTAATATGTAATGCAACAACATAAATTGAACTACAAGCATGCCAAATGGGTGGAGTATTTGCAAAGTTTCACCTTTGTGTTGAAACACATCAGTGGGCAAGCCAACAAGGTGGTAGATGCACTGAGTAGAAGAGCCTTGCTATTACGAGAAAGTACAATACAGGTGTTGGGTTTCGAGCATTTGAAAGATTTGTACTAGACCAACATAGATTTCAAAGAGGCCTATGAAGCTTGTCAAAATCCCGTGCTGAGGAACAAAAGTCCATGGTTGGACTACAACTTGCAGGAGGAACTACTGTTTAGAGGGGGAGAGTTATGTATTCCTGATTGTTCGATGAGAGAAAATATTATATGGGAGAAGCATAACGGAGGTCTAGCCGGACATTTCGGCATAGACAAAACTTTGGAGCAGCTCGGACACTTCTATTACTGGCCAAGAATGCAAAGGGATGTACAGCGATATGTGAGTAGGTGTAAAGTTTGCCAACTCGAAAATGGACATAGTCAAAACACCATACTTTACACACCACTACCTATTCCAAGTAGACCATGGGACTCAGTCAGCATTGACTTTGTCTTAGGACTGCCTAGAACACAACGAGGTTATGACTCGGTGATGGTGGTGGTAGACAGGTTTTCGAAAATGGCACATTTCATCCCTTGTCGAAAAACTAGTGATGCTACTCATGTAGCTCACCTATTTTCACAGAGATTGTTAGATTACACCACCTACCTAGATCTATTGTTTCTGTTAGGGACGTAAAATTCATGGGACACTTTTGGCACACCCTGTGGAAGAAGTTGGACACACAGTTGAACTTCAGCTCTGCATATCATCCGCAGATTGACGGGCAAACAAAAGTGGTGAACAGTACTTTAAGAAACTTGCTACGGAGCTTGACTAGGGAAAATTCACGGTTATGGGATCATGCATTCGCTCAGGTAGAATTCGCTTATAATGATTCACCGAACCGTAGTACTGGACACAGTCCATTTTAGATACTATATGGAATGCATCCTAGCGAAATAGATGAGTTGCGGGATCTGGGAATGTTGGAGAAGAGAAGTGCTGATGGAGAATATTTTGTGTGGTTATGTCTTCCGGATCCATCACATTTTGTTGTTTTATGTATTGACGTTTTAAACCCTTGGTGAGTAACACCAACTCCTTTATCAAAGATTCCAATCATTTCACTAATGAGATCAAACATATAAAACTAGACCAAGATGACATCTTAGTGAGCTTTGATATAAAAGCTCTTTATACCAACATTCCTATAGATGAAGCCATGGATGTTGTTCACAAAATCACTGACCCTAACACAACTAAATTGGTAGAAATTTGTCTAAAATCCACCTTTTTTAGCTTCAAGGATGAGATATATGAACAAACTTGCGGTGTGGCCATGGGATCACCCCTATCTCCCATCATTGCTAATTTGTTCATGGAACATTTTGAAACCAAGGCCATTGAGTCTTCCCCTTTAAAACCTAAACTATGGAAAAGATTTGTTGATGACACTTATGTCATTTGGCCTCATGGAAAAGAAAAATTAAACAAATTCCTAGAACACCTTGACGACTAATCAGATTCCATCAAATTTACGATGGAAGTGGAAGAAAACGGTTGTCTTCCCAATCTTGATATCCTAATCAAAAGAAACCAAGATGGCACAATATCTCACCAGGTCTATCGTAAGAAAACACACATTCAACATTACGTACATGCTAACTCTCACCGTCATCCGGCTCAGAAACTTGGGGTGCTCAACACTCTAGCCATAAGGGCGATACGTATTTCGGATCATGATAATTTTGAGCAAGAAAAGAACCACCTCTTGGATGTTTTCAAAAAGAATGGATACAAGAGACACCAAAGAATCAATGCTTTCAAGAAAGTTGAGAATCCCAGAAACAAACAACACATGGATGATTATGCTGGTAAGGTTCACCTTCCCTACATTCTAGGCACCACTGATAAGATTTCACACATATTAAGAAAGAACAACTTAAAAACCACTTTCAAACCTATGAAAACAATTAACAGATGTCTGAAATCAGTAAAAGATCCTATTGACCCTAAACACCACAAAGGGGTCTATTTGGTCCCTTGTTCATGCGGCAAGACATACATTGGTGAAACCGGCCGGTCTATATTAACTAGGATTCAAGAACATGCTGCTGACATCAAACATAACTGATCCAAAACCCAGCTTTGGCTGAGCACTCTAGTAAAACCAATCATCACATTTGCATAAAAAACTCCTGTGTTGTGGCCAAAATAGAGCATTACCACCATAGGAAATTTAGAGAAGCTATCGAAATAGGAAATCACCCCAATAACCTAAATCATGATGACGATTGGAAAATAAGTGATAATTGGATTCCCACGCTAACAGGGGATCCCACCATATCCTAGACAAATCCCGATCAAAATTAAATTAAATTAAACTAAAATAAATTAAATTAAATTAAAAATAAAAATTAAAATTATAACTAAATTAATTAAAATAAATCATGATTAAATTATACTAAATAAAATTAAAATTAAAAATTTAATTTAATTAAATAAATTATATTAAAAATATAATTTAAAATTAAATTAAATTAAATAAAACTATAGTATTAAAAAAATAAAATAAAATAAAACAAAATAAAATAAAATAATAAAAATAGAAATTTAAATTAAATCAAACTAAAATTAATTAATTTAATTACATTACATTATATCAAAATTAAATTAATTAAACATAATAAAATTAAACCGAATTAAGTTATAATTAAATCAAATTAAAATTAAATTAATTATCAATCATAATTAAATCAAAATTAAATAAATGAAAATATATTAAATTAAAACAAAAATCATAATTAAATTTAAATTAAATTAAATTAATTATAAATTAATTAAAAATCACACATTCATCAAAACCTATAAGCTCTTTACACTACCATACCTAGCATAACCTTTATTTATCACTCATCATTCTCTGACTTCTTCACATATCTAATCCTGATGATGAACCACAGAGGATGGTTCGAAACGTCGATACATAAAACAACAAAATGCGATGGATCCAGAAGACATAACCACACAAAATGCAGATCGTAGAAGTCTCAAATCCATTATTTTCAACCTATATGGAGAAGATTTTGTTGAAGCAATGAATGAACTACACAAACAAGTGAAATCAAAGTTGCAGGACAACATTCAGAAATACAAACAATAGGCAGATCTAAAGCGACGAGAAGTTCAATTCAATGTAGGTGATGAAGTTCTTGCACACTTACGCAAAGAACGATTTCCTAAGGGCGCATATAACAAGCTGAAATTCAAGAAGATTGCTCCCTGTAAGATTTTGCGTAATTCTTAGCCAACGCTTATGAGATATAGTTGCCACTAGATATAGGCATATCACCTATTTTCAACGTGGCAAACCTGTTCCCATATACTTCCAACCCAGAGGAAGACAGTGTGGTTTGGCCAGAATGGGACACCCAAGTTGGAGACAGTTCTTGGATGAGGCACATGCCTTCAGCTCAACCCCATGAGACCGAGAAGATTCTCGACACACAAGTGGCCAAGAGGACTTGCAGGAAGGAGTGTCTGCGATACCTTGTCAAGTGGAAGAACAGTCCAATCGAGGACAGTTCGTGGCTCGACGTGACGCAGATACAGAAGGCAGGTTATTCTGTGGAGGAGCTCATGGAACAGAGCCAAGACTTTTTCTTACCTCGGGATCCTGATGCAGGAGCATCTAGCTAATGGGTCATCATGACGAAATGTTGTTTGGTCTCTGAGAGGACTGCAAAGGAAATTGCTAAGTGAACACTGTAGTTGTTTTAATTTCGTAAAGAAACAATATGTAGGAAGGTAGAGGATCAATTAGGTAAACTGTTGCAAGTAATTAATTTTATTTTCATGTCAATTTTTACAAGATTGTAACGTAGGACAATAAACAGTTTTTGGAACTAAAGAAATGCGTAACCAATAGAATGTAACCAACAACAGTTAGGAGAAAACTGTTCCAGACAACTATTGAAAAAGAACATAATGCAATTGTAAGAGGTTCGACTCTTTGGAGAGAGAGTGACATATAATAAAAATATCTTTGAGCACACAAACCATTTTCCAATATCCTGTAACTGTCTATCTGTCTATAATTTTGTTAAATTTCCAAAAATAGTGAAAGTCCATTCTCTGTTTTGATCCACAAGCATGTACAAACACATGTGTTTCTATTTGCATTGATTCAAGTAGGCCTACAAATCAAAACAAGTTTGCAGACATAATTACAGAATACATTGCAACGAGGGCATACAGTCCCTGAATTTATCAATCAAACAAGCGCAGAGGAATCCTGGACGAGTATACATAATTCAAGCATCAAAGGTAGAGACAAGACGCAAGCATTTCTGAACAGCAAAATCAAACAAATCATATAGGTACTTCTGAAGAACAAACCCTCTTGTTTCATTTATAAAATAAGCACAAGAATCTCTGTTCGAATATATACAGTTACAAAACCTCATTTAAATATACATATAACCCATATAATAACACTGTACAAGGTTTGAAGGGTATCACAGCATACGGGTTTAGAAACCCTAACCGTAAACCAAAATCTACAGTAGCTACCCACAAGAGGAACAAAGCAAGTCTAACAGCCTAAGCATACATACTAACGGCGACCTCAAATCATTACAATAAATTGCTGTAACCCTAGCCTACGATGAGAAAGAAACAAGTTACAAGATGACAGGGAACGGTCCTACCCGGGTCTAGCCAGAGCATCGAGGAGCCAAAGTCCAAAACCCTCCAGAACGAACATACCTACAACGACTAGACATTAACCGAAGTTGGTGAGTGATATGTGGCAGAGAAAGTAAAGGCCGGGAGAAAACAATGAAACCAGGGTTCGAAATTACCTTGCAGAGACAGGATGTTGACATTGTAGTCACCTAGGGTCACTCTGCTCACGAAGGAGCAAGTGCGTTAGTTTAACAGTGTGAAAAGAAGAAAAGACTGATAGTAGAGAACAAAATTTTTACCCTAACATTGCGAAGGAAACCAAAGCCGAGACCCTGCGACCGCAACTTGTCCACGAAACAGAGGAAGACAACCAGAGCACTCAACGAACAGTCGCATAGAAGGATTCAAAATCAAAATGAGTCGCACAATCTAGCTAAATAACCAACATTGACTTGTACACAGAGAAATCTCAGTTTCCACAAGCAGACTACAATCCATAATTCGACAGAAATATTAAGTGCAGATAGAGAAACAAATAACAGAATAACCAGGTTCAAATAAGAGCTCATTACCAGATGGAGAAGTCGACAAGTTTCCAGGTCAAGAGCCGAGCTAGAGTACCAGAGGTAGCGTAATATTACACAGAGAAAACCGCGCAACATAACCACATTGCAGAGCCCTCAAACCTCAACAATTCACAAGCAAAATGACCAGGAGATAGGGTTTGAGACCCTCATACCAAAGTGGGAGTGACAATTTCGAGGAGTGAACACTTGTCCAATATTCGTTAGGTGTGGGTACAAAACATAAGTGTGGACCCCAAATCGACTATAATATCATTGCAATCAACCGCCAAACAAAACAATATCATATGTAACCCAACTGCTAATCATTAAATTCATTCCTAATCACATTATTAACTTTCGTAAGTGTGACAAGGGTGGCTGGACCCATCATTTTCGAGCATAATTTCTAACTTTAGTGGCAGGGATTAAGCTACCTGCAACACTTCTTTAAACATGAATTCTATCTTTACGCCAACATGCATGTCTATTTTGGAATAAATATTTTAGAATTTTGTTTTAATTATCAATAATTATTAGGCGGATGGTAGGGATTTAACTTCCACGAAATATTCTAGATTATTATTAGTGGTAGTCATAGATTAAAGGTTCAGATTTATATGAAAGGTAGTTATGTGCTTTATGGTCTTGTAATTAAATTGATTAATTAAAAAAATCCATATTATGAACATGTGTCATATGAAAGGGTAAAGGCGCATAACTACTTTTGAGATAAATCTCAACCCTTCATTTGTGACTATTACTAAGAATATTTTGTGAGGTTGAATCTTTACTATCCACCTAATTATGCCTATAAGCATGTCTATTTTAGAATTCGACTTCCATAATTTTAATTTATTTATCAATAATTATTATGTGTATGGTAGGGATTTAACCTCCATGGATGGGCGTGGAGTATGTCCTAAAACTGCTTCTTCTTGGCTAAGAGCTCATCTTCCTCGAATGTAAGGAAACAAGTTAACAACACAAGACCCAGAGGCATCTGGAAAGAGTGAAAGTATCACCATTATGGACTTAGTTAGCAGCCAGTGATGGTTGTACTAGTTTGACAACTAAGTTATGATAGTTTTCCCATTGTTTAAAAAAGATTTAACCTCCATGGAATATTATAGAATATTCTTATTATTATACAAAAATCAAACGCTGAGATTTATCCAAAAAATAGTTATGTCTTTTTTTTTCTCTTTTAATTAAATTCATTATTTAAAAAAAATGTCATATAAAAAGTGTCATATGAAACGAGTTATGGTTTTTTGGCATGTTGTATTGATAATTCATGGTATTGTAAAAAATTCTATTTACATATCAAGTATCTTCATGGTAAAGTGGTGGTAAATCTCCATGGATAAGAATCTTGTTTCATGTTTTTTCAAATGTATGTTTGTTTAAGTAATATATTATTTTTTTTTAAATTAATAATTTAAATTAAAGTTATAATTTAGTTAGTTCTATGATTTTTTAAATTTTAACAACAGTGAATGCATATGAAGTAAATGGTTTGATATATGTTTAGCCAATTTTTTATTTTCTTTATATTTGAAGAAAATAAAGATAAAAAATAATAAAGAAAAAAATGCTTTGACATAGGAACTATTTTTGGAAGATTTTGTAAGGTTCCTATTAAAAACTGGAAAATAATCTTTTGTTATATTGTATATTAGCCTAATTTTCAGACGGATATGTTAAAAGTGGATTAAATTCATTTACAATCAGTATCTTTATGGTAAAGTGGTGGTAAATCTCACGGATAAGAATCCTTGTTTTCATGTTTTTCAAATGTATGTTTGTTTTAACTAAGATATTTTATTTTTAATTAATAATAATTAATTTAAAGTTAAAGTATTAATTTGTTAGTTCTATGATTTTTAATTTACACATGAGATGCATTATGAAGTAAATGGTTTGATATATGTTGTAGCCAATTTTTTATTTTCTTTTATATTTGAAGAAAAATAAAAGATAAAAAATAATAAAAGAAAAAAAAAATGCTTTGACATAGGAACTAGTTTTGGAAAATTTTTGTAAAGGTTCCTATTAAAAACTGGAAAATAATCCTTTTGTATATATGTATATTAGCCTAACTTTTCAGACCGAATCTGCTAAAAGTGGATTAGAGGGCTTTAATTCTTTAAAACCAAACAACAACCACAACTATAACAAAACGGGTTTGCGTTTGGAAACAATTAAAGGTTAAATAGTGCACAAGTTTCAAAGTCAATTGTCGTACGTTTGAAATGATCCACAGGATCAATGATACCTTCACAGCTTGAATTGCAAAGACGTTATAATGGAGGGAACCCTCAAGAATTTGTTTCCAAAAAAAATGCATCGCGCAATCGATGACTGGGGTGCATCCCAGGGGCTGTCCCCCAATTTTTCAAAACAATCATGAGAACCCCCAAGGGCGAGAAATGGGTTCTACGAAATTGCCTGTTGAGTGTGAAGTATTTAAGCAAGGCAATCAGGTGAATGTGCCTCATTCATCCACTTCATTCCTTTGCTTCCATCTCATCATCCCATTCGTCCATGCCATTCTTCTGTACATTATTTCGTCATCAAATGCTAATCTTTCTTGCTTATGCATAAAAACAAATAAAAGCTCATTTTTCCTATAATTTGCCTCGTCATTCAACAACGAAGCACAACAACCAATGTCTAACATACACATCGATAACTATGCATCCAATCCTTGTCATCTACAACTAACGGGTAACTCACAGTCTTGTGTCCTATTTCAATTTTTCTTCTTTGAATTCTAAATATGGAGGAAACCCCAAAATCTACTAAGAAAGCCACTCTCTCTCTTTGCTAACTGTTCATATACCTCTTATGGCCAAAGCTAAAATATACAACTCTACTTGTCCTTTTAATCTTATGGAGGTTTGACAAAACCTCCTTGATTGTTCCTATGATTCTAATGACCTATTTCGAGGAATTCAATCCAACCTATATTATGTAATTGCCACACATACTTATCATTTACCTGTATGTGTTAGTTGATTAATAGCTTATCTTGTTCCACAACTAAATTTTATTATGTCTTTTTCGGGAGAAGAGATCTTTGAAGTCAATCTAGAATTAATCTACAGAGCCTTTAATTTTCATATGGTTGAAAATCCTAAGAATTTCACTAATGACTCTCTGCTTCTCACTTATAGAGAAATTCCTAAGGAAAACCAAGAAAATCTATTTAAGCTTATATTATTGCGCAATTCAAAAATTCCTCTAATAGCAATGGAATACCCTATGACCTTATTCTCTGAATATGTGCAACAAATTCTTGCTATAATCTTGTCAATTTTGGGGGAAGATGATACAAGAATCGTAATTGAGCCAGCTATAGGGTCCCTAAGTTTAATGTTATAAGCATATACTGTTTTGGATATCCCTTCCTATCTAGCCAAATCTATCAATTCTTAGTTTCAATTTTTTTTATATCTCTGGTTGTTTTAGATATCTTTCCATCCTTGTCTATCTGTTTTTGTGTGCACATGTTGATGAATTTGGTCATTTGGGTCTAAGTATATGGGACTCAAAGAATTAGAGGAGGTTAGTAGTTGAATGGACAAATCTTGTCAGGAAAAGGAGGATAATGAAGGTTTTTATTATTATCTACCATCGTTTATGGCCATTGTTATAGCACCATTTACCACCCTTGGAATATTTGACGCTCTATGATATGGCCTAGGACAACCCTTCCCTACTAGACTTGGTCCATTTTCTAAAAAACAATGTTTTAAATCCCATACGCAATTATGCCCTATCTAAAGCGCGTGTACACGCAGGCCAACCTATACCCAGCCCACGTATATGTGTTAAAACATTGAAAAAATATAATCTCCCTTAATTCGGGCGAGGTTTACGGGTTTGATTGGATACCCACCTACTATAGCCCGTGGCCCAACTGTTTCCTAACTGAAAAAACTAATTTGGATAAGTATAAATACATCTCCATGGGAAGACCTAAGGGAGGAGGAAGGATTAGATATTTATATTATAATCGATTACATCCTTGATCAAGTCTGAAGATATTCTTGTGCCTTCTACACTCCCAGTCATAGGAAACCCTTGTTTCCTTCTTGAGATGTTCATTACATCCTTGTGTATACTTATGGTGGAGGATTGCTGAGGCCTAGGTAGGATGGATCAGGAGGACTGTTTCACTTGGAGCCAGTGGACAACTCAGACTGTAGTTCTTCCATATTTTCTTTGTCTTACATTAATAAAGAGGCTCTGTCTTGTTCTTGATGATTATGGTCTTTATACATTAATTTATGTCATGATTTGCTTATAAAATCTCACGTTCATGCTTACATGACCTAAACTTGATATCACGAACATGCTTTCAGTTATTTTTGGTGTATATTCTTTGCCTTGAATGAATTGTAGGTTTTAAAATGCAAGGAAGAAGCAAAGGGTTTGAACCCTATGGGAACAATCTTAAATATAGGAGCTACGGGTAGGACCTTCTCTACCAAGTTTAACAAGTTTAAGTATTAAGACTGCTTGTTTGTGTGTCTCCTTATGTTGTATGCCCTCCGCTCTGTTGGGGTTCCCAATCCAAGACCCTAGGGTGATTCTATCCGAAATATAATTGGTGACTCCACTAGGGAATGAACCCAGAACCTCTGGTTTCTACCCAAAACAACCATGGTATACAAAATTATGAATAATCAACATCCTCCAAGAATTCTACTAGAGGGAAAGACCTTATTTCAACTCAACATAGATACCAAAGTGGGAGATTGGTATATCTTTGAAGATTATACTGAAATAAGGATATACAAAGAGGAAGTGCAACCATACCGGTTTCCAACCTTTGTACCTATGAGAGTATTTTCACTTGAATTCATATGTCAAAGTCTAAATGCTGACCAGGTCCACTTTGTTATAGCATGCAAAGGTTTTCTTTTTAAGTTACCAAGGACTATTGGGCCTTTCATTGTGAATAATAGGCAAGCCCTACCATAGGTTGACGAAATGATGAACATATTTGGTTTTGAATAGGGAGAAAAAAGGAAGTATTATCCCCATCAAATAATTTCAAATAGAAGAGTTGAAATCACTTGTGCACCTTACCTTCATGAAATCAGGCTAAAACTTGAAAAGATGGAAAATAAAGAAGAAAAGCTACAAAAAAAGGACGTGGAAACTCCAATGCTGAAGGAGAGGAGCTTGAAAATAAATGCACATGAGTAGATGGATGTTGAAATGGGGAGTTTATAATCACAAAAGAAAACAAAGGTTCAAGAAAGAGAAGAAGAAGTAGAGGTAATAGTTCAATTAATAGAAAGGTCTTCTAGTCAACTACGTTTTTGAATGCAGTTGGGAGATTCAGAGTGCTCCACTTCTTCCTCAATTTCTACTAACATAAATACTTTACATATCAAAGAAACACCTTCTATTGTGGAATTTTTGCAAAAGAATTATCAACAAGTTGAAGAAAGGAATTATCAAATAAGCAACAATATGGCAACTTTGTTAGAGACACAAACAATACCAACTTATCAAACCAAACTACTTTCTTGCTATGGACCTGGAAGGAAATCAATTGAAGTTGTCGTTCCCTCATCTAGTTATTCATTATGTACCCTCAGGACCTAATTTCGAAACATTAGATCTATCTGTAAATGTTTCAGACATTCCATTGCTAGGTTAGATTAATCTACACAGGAAAACATGAGAAATGTTATATGGTGACTTAGGAAAAGAAAAATAACAGCTGGCAAAGAAGGGAAACTCTTGGAAAATGTTTCAAATAATCTTAAATAGGAAAAAGAAACTCCAGGGCTCTATACACTCAAAATGAAGATTTTAAAAGCATGATTATAAATTTGGGAATAGATCTCGAGGACAGGGAAGCTATTAAAATCATGTTACAAAATACAAAGTCTAAAGCATGGGGGCTTCACTCAGTGAACCTTTGACATATCACGTGCATTCGTGGCATACTTAACAATACCCCTAATTTGACTACATATTAGAAAATATCTCTAAAAATCACATTATTTAACCCCCTACCAATACGAACCCAATATTCCTTCCTAATTAAAAAAACCCCTACTTTCACTATATATTGTAGGTATCCATTTTTCATTAACATTTTTTTATACCCCTTTATATTTTTTCATTAACTTTGAGCTCCATATTTTATACCGCCAATATAAAAACCCTTTACCCCCTATTATATGCTCAATATATTATGTCATTTTTTTGTCAATATATATCCCCCAATATGAATTCACATGGTATGTTATTTCTCCCCTAGTGAAGCTACCATGGTTTAAAGTACAATCCCTAAGGAAAAATAAACAAATGCCTGCTACAGAACATTCTCAGACAACTGAATTAGCTCAAGTAGAGAAAGAGAAATAAGTATTAAAAAGGGAGTTGATTGACATAAATAAAGAAGTTGTTTTACAAAAATAGGTACAAAGTCTACAACAATCCATTAATAACCATGCTCGTGCAATTGTTGTTTCAGCCAAATCAAAATATCCAACAGAGAAATTAACTAAAGTAATGATTGAGCTCAAAATTTTAGAAGGAGAATTGAAGAAAACTCAAGATGATTTGTATTTGATTAGAGAACAACTGAAAGCAAAGGAGAGACAATTGAATATGGCCAATGAAAACAATACTCATTTGGAAAATAATAATAAATAAGCTCAAGATGAAATTAAAGAATTGAAAGCTAAGTTGAAGGATAACATTCCTTTGATTGAAGCTAAGCAAGTCATTTGGGATAATATTATTTAGGAAATTCGCTCTATATGGGAATGTATCAACACAATTGCACAATAGAAGGTTATGATTAAAGGATCTGAAATGGCCATTTATACATGCTAAGAATAGGTCCAAAAAGAAGTTCCAAAACCCTAAAAGATGATCAAATGTCTAAATGAAAAATCTGCAACATAATTAAGAGCATCCTATATCACAAATAGAACTGTAGTAATTATGGAGATTAGTAAGATAAATGAGAAAAATACCTTTTGTACTCATGCTGAGAAAAAGTTCAAAGAAGTTCAAAGACCGGTCTCCTTATTTGACTCTAAATTTGATCAAAGAACCAGGATGGGCTTACCTAATTGTTGGGATCAACAAGGATATTTACTTTCATGGGATTTATATGAAAAATAAATAGTCGCAACCAAGAGGAAAAAGTAGATAATAGCTAAGAGAAGACCATAGTGTTAAAAGAAGAACTACAATGAATAATTTATAAAGAGATTCCAACTTTTATGGCAGGTGAAAACATTGTTTGCTACAAAGCCCAACTATGCAAGTTTGATAGATTTAAAGGTTGCATTTTAGAAGAAGACCTTGTGTACACTTCCAAAACCAACACTTTGGAAAAAATGTGAAAAGCTGATTGCACCTATTGAAGTTCAAATTGTGGAACTAGGATCTCCTTCTTAAAGTTAAAGTTCCACGAGTCATGTTACTCGTTGATGAATGCATCTATTTTGCAATTTTAAAAATTATTATGTAAAAAAATAGTTAAGGTAGTTTAGGGAGGTTGAACAATTATCCTATAAATGTTTTTAATGTAATCTTTAAAATAAACTTGAGAACCACTGAAAGGGGTTCAAATTTTTGAAAACTCAAGGTCTTTTTGAATTTTATCTGTGTAATGTGTAAGCTATTTTGGAAGGCGAATAAAGTTTATCAAGTTGATTCTAGAATAATTGTTGTTCATAGTATGTGTGTTTCTTTTGTGATACATTATGTTTTATTCCCACTTTTTGAAGTACATGTATGACTGTAGTTGGTTTTGTAGGTTTTAACCTCGTACAGAAATTACTTGCATACAAATTCTAAAACACAGAAAATAAACAATGCGAGAGCATAACACATAAAACACATATACATAGAGATTTCCCCTGGATCCCAAAACCGGGAATTCCAGCTTGATTTTTTTATTATGTTCATTTCAATGTTATAATACATATTTATACATGCCGAAGCATCCAATACCATGCACCGAAAACCATCGCGTCCAAAAAACATGTGTGAAAATCATGCACAAAACCATAGGTGGGTCCACCCAACCTAACATAGGGTCGAAACCCAAAATTTTCCGGGGCGCTACCCCGGACCCCATAAAGTGGGGTTACGGGTACGCCTCAAACCGCCTATGACCCCCCCTCAAACCCCCCAGTTAACTACGTGGACTAGTCGTGGAAAGAATATAACAAAACCCAATATTCTCCCACTTGTTGTTTCCTTTCCACAGGGGGCCAAAAGAGAGCTTCATCATTTATCCAGCCTTGCAACGCCCATTGTTTCTCTGCACCAAGAGAACTTCTCAGAGCTCACAAATTTTGTCAATGCATCTGCAATATTCTTCAAAATGTCCACCTTTACCAGCAACACCTTTTTGTCTTCTATCATATCCCTCACAAAGTGATACTGAACATCAATGTTCTTTGTCTTTGAATGATATGTAGGGTTCTTTGCCAAGAAAATTGCACTTTGGCTGTCACAGCCTATCCTTATAGCTCCCTATACTAACCCCATACTTGAACACAACCTTTGCAACCAAATTGGTTCCTTGTTTGCATGAGCGGCTGCCATGTATTCTGCCTCTGTAGTTGATAGTGCCACTACAGATTGTTTCTTACTCATCCAACTGACTGCGCCTCCAAATAGGTTAAACACATACCCACTTGTAGATCTTCTTTGATCCAGATCTCCAGCCCAATCTTCTTCAACAAAGCCACGAATATCCAACATTCTGTCCAATCCTAATCTTCCTTGGTAGCACAAACCATAATTACTAGTGCCACGCAAATACCTGAAAACCCGCTTCACTGCTGTCCAGTGCTCCTTCCCTGGTTTTGACATAAACATGCTCAATACTCCCATTGCATGTGCAATGTATGGTCTAGTAAAAACCATTGCATACATCAGGCTACCGACTGCACTTGCATATGGAACATGGGACATGTCATCTTCCTCTTCTTGTGTCTTGAGACACTGTTCAGCAGATAACCTCACACCTAGAGGAATAGAAACCTTCACCGGTTTACTGTCCTGCATATTAAACCTTTGTAGTTTTGTCTCGACATACTTCCTCTGGTTTAACTAGAGCTTCCTCTTTGTCCGATCTCTTTTAATTTCCATGCCCAAAATATAGTTTGCAGCACAAAGATCTTTCATGTTGAATTTGGAGGACAAATGGGTCTTCAAATCCTGGATAATTTCTTTGTAATTTCCAACCAGCAACATATCATCCACATACAAGACCAGATAAATAATATGGTCGCCAATTAATTTAAAATACACACGATGATCTAGTTTTCTTCTGGTGAAGCCAAGTCCTCATATAAATGTATCAAATTTATGATACCACATCCTTGGTGACTGTTTTAACCCATACAGAGACTTCTTTAACTTACATACCAGTTCTTTCTTACCCTTCACTACAAAGCCTTCAAGTTGCTTCATGTAGATTTCCTCTTCCAGATCCCCATGAAGAAATGCTATCTTCACATCCATCTATTCTACCTCAAAATAAAAAACAACAACAATAGATAAAAGTAATCTACTAGAAGTTACCTTGGCAATAGGAGAAAAAATATCACCAAAAACAATTCCCGACACCTGGGAATAACCTTTTGCTACCAACCGAGATTTGTATTTCTCCACCTTTCCTTTTGCATTTGTCTTCTTCTTGAACACCCATTTGCTCCCAATGGGTTTCCTTCTAGCCGGCAACTCCACCAGATCTCAAGCCTCATTTTTGTGCAAAGATGCCATTTCATCAACCATGGCCTCTTTCCAGAGTTTGCCATCCTCTGAATCCACTGCTTCCTTCATAGTTCTGGGATCAGCATTAGTAACAGACAAAGAAAAATTTGAACAGAAAGCAGATGGACTATACCTTTCTGGTTTCCTTCTTTCTCGAATTGATCTTCTCACAGTCGGAGTTTGTGGCTCTTCATCTTCTGATTCCCCCTTTACTGTAGAGTCTGATTCTTCCTCCTTTAGCTCAAACTCTATCTTCTCAGGTTCCTTTGCTTGGACTTCATGTTTAATAACATATTTCACCTCTCTGAACACCACATCTCAGCGGTACACAACCTTCCTTGTTACTGGGTTCCAAAGCTTATAACCCTTTAAACCATCCTTATACCCAATAAAGATGCACTTTCCAGATTTACTATCCAACTTGTTTCGTTTCTCCTTTAGAACATGTACATATGCATCACATCCAAATACCCTTAGATTTGAAAGAGAGGGTTTCTTACTAGTCCATACCTCTTGTGGAGTCTTATCCTCCAATGGTGATGAAGGTGACCTGTTGACCAGGTAACATGCAGTATCCACTACCTCTGCCTAGAATTCCTGTCCTAACCTGGCACCATTGTGCATGCTTCTTGCCCTTTCCATCAATGTCTTATTCATTCTTTCTGCAACTCCATTTTGCTGAGGTGTATATGGAGAAGTCTTCTGTCATGCTATATCACACTTCTTACAGAATTCTTCAAATTCCTTGCTGCAAAACTCTCCATCATTATCTATCCTCAACACCTTTATCTTCTTCTTTGCCTGATTTTCCACAAGAGCCTTAAATTCTTTAAACCTGTCAAAGGCTTCAGATTTCTTCTTAAGGAAATATATCCATGTATTCCTTGAGAAGTCATATATAAATGATACCTAGTACACATAATTACCTAGTGATGGAACCTTCACATGTCCAAACACATCACTGTGCACAAGTTCTAATCTCTGTTTCGCCCTCTTACTACCAAAGGGGAAACTCACCCGATTCTACTTCCCATATACACAATTTTCACAGAAATCAAAATCCAGAGAGCTATTACTCATACCTTCTACCATACCTT
>APFE030570306.1:70344-102949 GCA_000404065.3 Pinus taeda
GAGATCTACTTCCACACATATTCGTGCAAAAGTGTAGATTCTTTCCTCCAGTCTTTGGGTGTCCATTTTGATGTAACGTCCAATAGTATTACCGATTCCTGCAAGTACTTGTCGATTCCAGAGGTGTATTGGCAGATTATGCAAACGAACCCAAACTGGCATGAAAGACAATTATCGTATTTGCATCAAATTCTGGGAAACATGGTGTGATGAGGAGTCCAGAGGACCCCCAGAACCAAGGTCCTTCCTGCATTAGAAAGTCTCTAGCCTTTTCTATAGGAAAGTTCACTATGAAGAACCCCTTGGAACATAGATGTATTTCACATTGTGTAGTCCAATCTGTAAAAATCCAGTGAAATAGGTCAACAGGTTTGGGCCAAAAACAATTGAATCTACATATTAATGCTTGTTTTTCATATATAGTGCAGTGCTCATCTGTTTCTGGTGCATCTATGCTAAATTCTAGGGTATAATTCAATTGTTCCACGATATATGGCCTTGCTTCCATACTTGTTTGATTTGGTGTTGCTTCGGCTGTATTTTTCCCTTGAAGTATGTTTTTGAAGGATATACCCCCAATTTTTTTCCCCTGATGTGGTTCTGCAGTTTTTGCTGTGCATTTCCCACTTCCTTCACCCCTATAAGGATTTCTGTTGTTATCTTCCATGCCACCTCTTATTCTCAGATTGAGAGTTATTGTTGACAGAGATGCGATTTTATAATCCCTGAGGTACTTGGTGTCCTGGAGTACTCTGCCCTCATGTATTAGGTTTTGTGCTCTGGTGGGATATCCCACTTATTGTAGGATAATATTCTTCAGTTGCTTCACTGAATTGGTCCCATTTACCCAAAATAAATGTGTTTTTCCGGCAGGGGTTTTGACAAATACTTGGAAACTGAGGGTACTTACAGGAGATCCATATTTTGTTTCCAATTGAGGATAGATTGTCCAAGGATTTTCAGATACTCCACTCCGTAGAGTGTGCTCTGCATTCCCTGCGCTGTGGCCACTAATTTCCCTGGGGTGAATATCCTTGCTGGTCTTCAATGCCGTAACGACCTTCTAGTCCTCCGTGATCTCCTGTCTGCCTATTAAACCTGTGACATGCTTCTCCAGATTGTTGATGGCGGTACCTCTGCCCAAAATTCAGGGTTAGATAATATCTAAAAGAGGAACCCTTTGTTGTTGTGATTGGGAATCTTTTCAATCAATTATGCCATTATCCGAATGACCGATTCCCCATATGTTAGGTTGGCTGCCTTGTCGATGCCCAACTCATAGTTCTTGGTAGGTGTGTTGATGGAGATGAGCCTTAACTCTTGTTTCGCATCATGTTTTTTATGACGGTGCTGAGGAAGAGATGCTTGCTTCGACATAGCCGTATGATCTTCACCAACCTAGATTCAAATATCAGTGAGCGGTCCCTATTCCGGTCTGAGATTTTTGCCTCCACCACTTCGATCTCCAAGGACTTGCGCTCGATCATGGCCGACTTCGACTCTCCCACGAATCCTGCCCAGATGCAGCAGGTCTCCATGGTCACGAGTTAGAAAACTGTTGGTGGGTCTTGCCAAATAAACCCTAGCCACAGAGCCGTGTCTTCTCCCGACGTCCAAAAATAAGTCGAAGCCCATTATTGTTATTATTGTGTCCTTGCATAATTATTGTTTATATTGTGACCCCTTAGAGTCCTATATATTCAAAGGAGGTAATGTCATTTATATCATCCAAGAATTGTTATTTTATGTAATTTAAAGGAGGTTTCCCCCTCAAAGAGGAAGAGGACAATTTTTAAGTCATTTATCTATCTATTTGTGAGGTGGTTGCATAACATTTGGTATTAGAGCTTTGGATTCTAGGTTTTCGTTGCTTCAAACAGGTCATCGTGGAATATTCGCTATAACTTTTTTTTATACAAAACTTCAGAAGCTGAAATTATAACCATGTGAAGAAGAAATCTTGGTGAACTTTGTGTATGAATTTTAGATCTTGTCTCAATATATTTTCAGAGATATGATCCAAGGAAGTTAGGGTTTTTGCAGGCTCCAAAATTCCATCTCAAACAGGTGACCTGGGGGAAATCGTCATAACTTTATCTCTGAGCATCAGATTTGAATTTCGTAAAAGGTGATGGAAAGAGGACAAACTGTAGTTCTTTGGGTACCATTTTCCTCCATACAAGTTCACTCTACTGAACCAGTCTATAATCAGGTCATCGTGGGAGATTGGACATAACTCTTTCTTGAAGCATCCAATATTGGTCTGACTTGTTGGGTTGGGAAGAAGACTAAGAGGGATACTACAGGACAAAATTTCAGATCTTGGATATTTACAATTACAGATATACAACAAGTGCAATATCTAGCTCCTAAAATCCAAGAAAAACATGTGTATCTTTTTAAATTTTGCATAACTTTTGTTTGGAAAATTAGTTTGAAGTGATTTAAAGGGCATAGTGAAGCATAGATATCATTGGTTGATTTCAAAATGCCCGAAAACAAAAAAATTAACACGCCTAGTAAGCAACCAGAAAGCTCTTCTATGACACATGACAAAGAGGAAGAAATGCAACATGATATATCAAAATTACGAGACTAAGTGCAAAAAATTTTGCTCGCGCAAAGAGTAACAAAAAATTAAATGGAAGCTAAGATGGACGGTTTGAAGAATGGTTTAAAAGGAGACATGGAGGGTTTGAAATATGACATAGAATAAAAAATGAAAGGCAACATGGAATATTTGAAGAATGGTTTAAAAGAAGACATGGAATGTTTGATGGAAGGTGTGACAAAGTTGCTACAAGAAATGCTTCCTAATGGGGAAGAGGTATTAGATGAAACTCACAATGAGAAAAAAATGAATGTTAATCATGATTTAATAAACTCTAACTTTGGATTGAAGACCCACCATATTCCAAAGATTGATATGAGGAGGTTTGATGGCAAGGATTCAGTAACATGGATACTACAAATGGAGCAATATTTTGATCTCCATAATGTGCAACACACACAAAAGATACAAATTGCATATTTATATTTAGAATCCAATCAGTTTGTATGGTATTGATGGCTTTGATTGTGTAAACCTCTTGTCACCTGGTCAATTTTCACGGAGGAAATGATAGCACATTATGAGGTCTCAAAGAGCAACACCTTATTTAGCCAATTGATAAATCTAAAAAAAAAGGGTTCAATGGTAGAGCAAATTGAGGACTTTCAAAAATCTAATATCAGGGTAAATGATATTCCAAAGGAGCATAACATTGATGTCTTTATAAGGACTTTAAAGGATAACATCCAACATGAGGTTCACGTTTGGGAACCTAATTCACTAGAGAAGGCATTCAAGATGGCAAGAAAAGTGGAAAGCAAAATTATGGAAACAAGGAAGTATACCACTCACAACTATAAAGATAGAAGTGTTACTGCTCCTAGTCTTCCACAACCTATAAGGTTGACACCAAAACAATTAGAGGAAAAAAGAGCAAAAGGGCTTTATTACATTTGTGAAAGTAAATACACTAAAGGTCATAAGTGTGCTGAGAATAAATTATTTTACATAGATTGTGAAGAGGAGGAAGAAAAGGATCAAGAAATGTCAAAAGAAGAGGATATACATGAGGAACCAACCCCAGAGAAAGAAGAAATTATTTCAACCATATCTTGTAATGCATTGGTAGGAATTACCACTCCTCAAACTCTCAAGATAGAAGGACATATCAAGAAGAAAAATGTAATAGTATTGATTGATTCAGGTAGTGCCCATAATTTTATTCATTGTAAGATAGCTAAGGAATTGAATTGCTTCCTATATCCAGCAGTAGAGTGTCAAGTAATGGTTGCAAAAGGAGGAACTATAAATTTCTCCAGAAAGTGTCATAATATCAAGCTATCCATGGGGTAATATGTATTGAATAGTCCAATGCTTTCCATTCCAATGGGGGTGTTGATGTTGTACTAAGAGTCCAATGGTTACAATATTTGCGGGCAATAGCTTTTAATTTTCAAGAACTTTTCTTGAATTTTTTTTTGGGAAGGAAAGGAAGTTGAATTTAAGGGTATCACAGGGAAACCATGAAAGATAATAAACTCTAATGGCATGACAATTCTTCTAAAGAAATAACAATGAGGCGTAATTGCACAATTATGCTCACTAGATGTTCAAACATCGAAATCATCTATTTCTCCAGATCTCCAAAAAGCCTTGGACTTTCCAAGGTATTTGAGATTCCCAAAGGTCTCCCACCTATTCATGATCATGATCATGCTATTCATTTTATTCTAGGAAATGTCCCTTCAAACATCAGGGCTTACATATATCCCTATGCCCAAAAGAGTGAAATTTAATGTATGGTTGTGGAAATGCTAGAGGTTGGTAATTCAACCTAGTTAAAGTTCTTTCTCTGCTCCAGTAGTATTGGTGCATACGAAGTATGGATCATGGTGCATGTGTCTGGATTATAGGGAACTAAACAAGCTCACTATCAAATATAAATTTCCCATTCCTGTTATTGATGAATTTTTGGATGAATTACATGGAGAAAATTACTTCACCAAGCTGGATATTTGTTTAGGATATCATTAAATTAGAATGAAGAATGAAGACATTCCGAAAACAACATTCATAACTCATGAGGGTCATTATGAATTTTTGGTCATGCCTTTTGGCCTTAGTAATGCACCTTCAACATTTCAAGGTTTGATGAATTCCATTTTCAAACCCTTTGTCAATTTTTTTTTAGTGTTTTTTGATGATATACTAATCTACAACAAGTCTTGGAAGGATCATGTTCAACATGTTGACTGGGT
Source organism: Pinus taeda (assembly GCA_000404065.3). Taxonomy (NCBI): domain Eukaryota; kingdom Viridiplantae; phylum Streptophyta; class Pinopsida; order Pinales; family Pinaceae; genus Pinus; species Pinus taeda. The sequence goes on from APFE030570306.1 coordinate 75,154, forward strand.
GCTCAAATTGTTGGATGAGAAACAATTATATGCAAAAATTTCCAAATGTTTCTTTGGAGTACAGGATGTTGAATATTTGGGTCATATTGTATTTCATGAGGGTGTTAAGGTAGACCCTAACAAAATTAAAGCCATTAAGGAATGGAAAATCCCCACAACCATAAAGCATCTTCAAGTATTTATCAGGTTGGCAAGGTATTATCACAAGTTTATTAAGAATTATGGGAGAATAAAAGCACCTCTAACATCATTATTGAAGAAATATGCATTTTATTGGACTCTAGAAGCAACTAAGGCCTTTGAACATCTTAAAGAGGCAATGTGCCAAGCACCGGTCTTAGCTACACCAAACTTCACAAAAACCTTTATTATGAAATGTGATGCCTCAAGAAATGGAATTGGTGTTGTTTTAATGCAAGAAGGAAGACCCATTGCTTTTGAAAGTCGTCCAATGAAAGGAAAGTATTTACACAAACCTATTTATGAGAAGGAAATGTTGGCAATACTACATGCACTAAAGCAATGACGACCTTACCTAACATGAAGACATTTCAAGGCAAAAACAGATCATGATAGTCTTAAATACTTTTTGGAACAAAGATTATCTTCAGAAGAGCAACAAAAATGGATCACAAAGATGTTGGGTTATGACTTTGAAATTAGCTAACAGAAAGGGAAGCAAAATGTTGTTGCATATGCACTCTCAAGAAAGGATGAGGATGTGGAAACATTGCTTTGTGCCATTTATATTATCCTACTTGAGTGGATAACAAAAGCAAAGGATGAATGGAAGAATGATGAAGAGGTGTGGACACTCATTCAAAATTTGCAGCAAGATCCCATTACATCTGATACATTTAGCTGGAAAAATGATTCACTATGGTACAAAGATCAGTTATATCTTTGTAAGAATTCCCAACTCAAACAAAAGATTCTTTTGGAATTGTACTCCTCTCCCATAAGAGGGCACTCAAGATTTTTTAAAAATTATGACAGGGTCAAAAGGGAATTTTTTGGGATGGCCTTAAATATGATATTTAGAAGTTTGTGGCAGAATATTTGGTTTGCCAACAAAATAAAGTTAAGACAAGTAATACTCCAGGTCTATTACAACCTTTCTCCATTCCAAGTCAACGTTGGGAGGAGGTCTCAATGGATTTTATCACAGGTTTACCCAAGTATGAAGGAAAGAGTGTTGTCGTGGTGATAGTTGATATACTTACCAAGTATGCACACTTTTTTGCATTATATCATCCTTTTAAAGCCAGTACAACTGCTACTGCATTTATGGAAACAATTCAAAAGCTTCATGGAAACCTAAAGATTATTGTAAGTGATAGAGATCCCATTTTCACTAGAAATTTTTGGACGGAATTATATTCCTGTCTTGGTACTCAATTAGATTATAGCTCATCTTATCATCCTCAATCTGATGGGCAAATTGAGATAGTGAAAGAATGTTTGGAAGGATATCTTCGTTGCTTTGTATAAGTGGTTACCTCTAGCTGAATGGTGGTATACCACTCTCTTCCATACTGCAGGAAAAATGACCCCATTTATGGCACCTTATGGATATCATCCACCATCCAACACATCATCTTTAAGATAAAATTCCAAGGTTCAAGCAGTGGAAGATCACATTGAGCATCAACAACATGTTCTCCAACTCTTAAAGGACAACCTCACTTTGGTGCAGAATCAAATGAAACAACAAGCAGATCAACATCGCAGTGAAAGAAGTTTTGAGGTAGGCGACTAGGTATTTTTACGACTACAAGCATACAAGCAAATGTCCTTGAAGCAAGCTAAGAAGGATAATAAATTATCACCCTAGTAATACAATCCTTACAAGTGTTGCAAAACATTGGTATTATGGCATACAAATTGGATTTGCCTACATCTTCCTGAGTACACCCAATTTTCCATGTTTCATGCTTAAATAAGGTTAGTGGTGACAAGCTTGCTTTTCAAACAGTGTTGTTAGAACTTGACGAAGGAGGAAAAATTATATTTGAGCCTGAAGCAGTCACAAAAAAAAAGTACCCGACAACTACATAATCGATTAATTTCAGAGTATCTCATTAAGTGGAAGAACTTACCCTCTAAAGATTCCACATGGGAGGATGATACTTTTATATAGAAGCATATAGAACTACTAAAGCGTTGAGGGCAACATTTTTTTGAAGAAGAGGGGCATGTTAGGTCCCTATAATACTAGTGTAGCCCCTTTATTGTTATTGTTGTGCCTATGTAGCCCCCATATTGTTATTGTTGTGCCGCATATAAGCCCATTATTGTTATTGTTGTGCCTTTACATAATTATTGTTATGTAGGCTTTGATTATATTGTGACCCCTTAGACTCCTATATATAAAAAGTGTGTATTGTCATTTGTATCATCCAAGAATTGTTCATTTATGTAATGTAAATGAGGTTTCCCCCTCAAAGAGGATAATTTTTAAGTCGTTGATCTATCCATTTGCGAGCTAGTTGCATAACATTTAGGAATTGGGTTTAAAAGTTCAACTATACCGACATAGATCCATATTAACCCTAGATATCTCAAGTGCCAAGAAGGATCAAATCTGTTGACGTGCAAACTCTTTTAGAGTGCAAAACTTAGGTTTTCTCCTTAAGAGATATCCAAACTTATAGTAGTTAGACTAAGAAAAATGTTTTACCAATACAAAATTCTTTGTTTGAATTGCTTTATATAATATATACATAGTTGACATTGAAATATTTATCTCAACATAATATTGAACTATTTTATTTATGGTCCACTTTGTTAATATTAAGATAATTTTTTGTCATTAATATATTTTGAAGTACACATCAATATTACTTAATGTTGCATATTAAAATATTTTATTTATAGTCCACACTGATTTTTTTATTAATATTTTTTAAACACAAGCTAACTAATAAACAAAATGGTCCTTTTCTGGGCATTTTTTTGGTCAATTTTGTCCAAAACTTGGTAGAATTTTTTAAGAATCTTAAGTTTAAGTTGTTTAATCTACAAAGTTTGAGTGCCTCACATATTTCTTAGGGTGCTGAATCTATATATGTATTCAAAAGGGTATTTCAAACAACAAGAAATCACAATCTTGCTCAAAATTGTATTGTCGATTTCTGATTAAAGAATCCATTTCGTCTATTAATTAGACAACTATTTTTTAAATCTACATATCAACTTTATATTGAGAATTGAATGAATTACACATCATATATATATATATTTTTAATGTAAATAAACTTAAATTTATTATAATATTTTTATGCTTTTCTCTCAAGTCCCTGATGATGGGTAGTGAGACAACTCAAAATGTAGGACACCGTTAAGCATGCACACAACATATGTCCACAAACTTACATCAACATGACTACAAGCCGTCGAAATATACACACATAATTTTCTTATTATTCTCAATTAGTCTTTCTCTTTAAGCATTGAAATATTATATAATGTTTTTTATTTGTTTTGATATAAAATTATGTTACTTAATGTGGACACACAAATATTTTATTATGGTTGAGAGTGAAATATATGTTTTTTTAAATATTACATTTCAATTTTATGTTAATCACATGAGAAATAAACACCCCCTTCATATTGGGTTGTAACATTAACAACAAACCAAGTAAACATAATGCGAGTGAAAATATTGATGTTTTATAATACTTTTAATTAAAACTAACCAAATATGTATATAATCATTTTTTATTTATTTATTTTTATTATAGCCGACATTGTTTTTTTTAGTAAATTTTATTTTTATATAAAAGGGATGGATGTTAACTTAACATGATAGAACGACACATCTCCCTCATAGTGGATGTATAACGCGCCTTTAGGAGCAATAAGTTCTTATGTATATGAAGCAATGTTTGCGTAAAATTTTGTGTTAGTAAATTGATCTAGGTGGAGGTTGATGGCCACCCACCTAGCCCATTTGGACCCCCACAACTGTCTCTTTCAGTTTTTTCAGTTTCCTAAATTGTAGCACAGTTTACTATTTTTAGCAGTTTTTCGAGTCCTGAACTTTCAGAGCCGTTTTGAGGCCCTAAACGACATTTTTTGGGAAATCTGGGGGCAACATGGGTCGATGGATCATGCTTCCCTTCCCAAAGTGGTAGTGCTCGGATAGATATTTCTAATGAGCTATCATATGCATCAAACAAATATCGTATGCCAAAGTTACGACCCGGGAAATTGATGTACCAATTTACCCAAATGGGGCCCAAAATTTGGCGTTTCATCTTCTAGGGTTAGGTTTTGTGATGTGAAGGGTTTTCCATTGTTTCTCAACAATAAATAGGCCTTCGAGCCTCATTGTAACACAATTCAGAGGCATGTAGCCATGACATCTCTTCTTAGAGATAAGCTACCATCACCCTCGCTGGTTTATTTCCATTACTGTTTGTAAGCATATTTCAGTATTTTACATTAATGAAATGAAGTATTATTTCCGCTGCATATCTGTGTTTATGGTTATCTCTGTAATTTGTTACATTCCTGTTTAAATTCAGATCATAAATGCTTGTAAAATATCTTATTATTTAAGTGAATGTGGTGAATTCTAGTAACAATGCATTTCAAGAGTGAAATTTGCTTTAATGTATTAAGTATTTGAGAATATGTAAATGCATATATTACTTACACTAATGAATTTATCCTATATGAAGAATTTTTATTGGGGGGGATGAGCTTTTACCCAAACAATGATTGTTTGAAAATGGATGCAAAACTTGCTTTTCATAAAATTTGATCAAGTTATGATTCCTTCCAATATTTATTGCTAACCCCCTGAGATTTGTTGCAGATCCTACAAAAACTTACTTGCAAGGTTAAAAATGTCAAATTTTGCCCATGAGTTCATTGGAGGTCAACATGAGTTTCACTCCATTGCAAAATATTCTGGGTGTGTAAGCCATCAAATTTAGGTGACGATGATGAGTTGATTAGGGTCAGTGAGAGTTGACTCCATTGGTGCTAGAAAAAAAATAATGTGGGGTGACCTCATCAGTTATTGTTAAAAATTTTAGGGTGCTACCTCATACACGACTAGCAAAGAGTGTAGGTTCGACCTCACCAGGGGTTGGAAAAAACTTTCAAGTTTTCCTCATTGATGATTTGTAAACTTTTAGGATGCTACCTGGTTGAAGGTCAACAAAACGTGTGGGGTGACCTTTTCAATGATAGGTAAAATGTTTATGACGATACTAGTGCAAAGTTTAGGGTGCTACAAGTTGTAATTTTACATGGTTGCTATGACATAAATATTTTGAGTTGCACTATGGGAAACTTGTGGAATTTCACTAATGATCAATGAAGCCTTGGGGTTGACCTCATTGGTAAAAAATTTAGGATGCCATCTCATTTGCAGTGAGTGAAAAGTAGGAGTTTTAACCCATAACTATCAAGGAAGTATTATGGGTTGCATTATGGGCAACTTTTGGAATTTCATTGATGGTAGATGAAGTATTTCACACCTTGGAATTACCTTGGAATTTAGTATGTGGAATTTACCCACACGTAAGTTTATTTGCAAACAAAAAATGTTCATTATTTAATAATAGTGGAATACAATTATTTACTTGGAATTATAAAATAAAGTTGTATTCCCACCCATGCAAATACATCTATAGTGAATTAATTGGAAACTAGATGATGACACGGTAGGGTTAGATGGCCTTGATGTTGACTCAACACCCCACTTGGTGTAACACATGACTAGGGGGGCATCATCCGTAATGGGGTAGTTTTTCAATTGCATTGGCACGACACCAAAGGTGAAAATCTCTAAATATTCATATCTCAATGATCCAAAGTCTGATTTCATTAAAATTTGTATCGCTAGAAAGTTCTCAACGAGAAAAAGGTGATGAAGATCTCATAACAAAGTTTCAAGTTGATTAGGAAAGATGGAAATTTTGATACCCCATACCTTCAATATGGTATAGAGTGGATTGGGTATGTTACACGAACCTAGTAATATTATAAAGACATCAACACAGAAATTTGGCCCACTCAAACTAACACATTAAATTATGTATAAATTTATTAATCATATATAAAATATATATATATTATATATATAATAATTATATAATTATATAATTTTTTAACTCTCATTTACAAAATATTAATAAATATCTTGCATATTACATTTTTATATCCCTTTACAAAAATATATAATATCATACATTTCTAGGACTAGAAGCACGAACAAAGTGATATATATATATTATATTATATAGATATATATATCTATTTTTTTTTACACCTCATTTTACAAAATATTATAAAAATTCTTTGCATATTACATTTTATATCCACTTTACAAAAATATTATAAATATCATACATTCTAGGTTACTAAGAAGCACCAACAAAAGTGGAGGCATTGGAAAACCCAAGGTATATATTTAGTTGTAACTTTGATTTCTAAACTAAAAAGTAAAGTTCATTTTTTTAAAAGAAATATATATTATATATATATATATATTATATATGGGTGTGCAACTGTTACATCTAATCCATCATTTCAAAAAGAAAGGAACCCATTTTACATAGATTTCTAGTCTTTATGCCTCTACTCGGCCCACAAAAACTTAATTGTGATTGTTTTTTTCTCCTATGCTATGACTCCTACATGTGTAAATACACCAAAACAATAAAATGAGACCACAATTACATGTTATCATAACTATAACTTTGATCGGAGATTGATCTTTTGTCCTTGAATCCTCCTATTATGGAGCTGTTGTTTCGTTTAAACGTAGAAATGCTTGAGCAATTGTTGATGTTTGATTACTTGAGGAGGTTAGTCATAGGGATTTCATCTCTATTGTTATCTTTATACCTTCTATTTGTTGTCCGAGACTATAACTTTTCTTTATTCTTGTGCCCAATGGACCTGTGATATGTGAGCAAATCCATAACTATTGAAAGGCTAACAATGGTTTGATTGTGTTTCATCTATATGGTAGAGATTTCTTCTTGGAGGAGATTTATTTCCTCCCTTAAATGTTGTATTTTTACATTGAGACATTTGGCCATAATGTATCTTGATGCGAAGGTAAGGTCCTTGCACCAAGGGAACATAGCCTCTTATCTATACCACTTGAAAATTATCTTATCTACATTAGTGAAGTGTACATGTTCTAGATGCACATAACCATCGATTGATTGAACAAATTTCCTTGAGTTACTATTGCACTCATCAAACACATCCCAGGTATGGACACCCTTGGTTAGAGAATAACCCTGATTCTTCTACCATGCAAGTTTAAAATTATGTGCCCATTGAATTGATAGAATATAATTCCTAGGGAGCAACTACTTTAACTTCTTGATAGTGTGATTCCCTAGATTTTGATCCCAAAAGGTTATGGGCGCCATAGTTATTCTCAAAAGTTATATTTCCACTGGGTTTTAACTAGAATGTGCACCAAAATAGCCTCATAATTGGCTTAATGGCACTATATATTTGACTTGAGTGTGAACTATCTAGAGGAAATGTAAATATATGAGTTCTCCTACCATAATTTTTGTTTGTTAATTCCCCAATGTGGTTTCGATCCTTGGTAGATTAATTGCACATACGAGCATCCTAAATGGAGTTGCAACATGTTAGCTTGAAGGATTGTGTTTCCCCAAATATCGATCCAATTTAGATGTGCTTTGTTTTGAGGCCACAAGAAAAATCGACCACTATTTCACCTTTTAATGAATCACAAATTCACATTGATGTAAATACTTGTTTCTTTCTTGCTGTGTACCTTCCTTGGGTTCTTGTATCCTTTTTCCCTTATGCGAAAGAAATGATTGGGACATATTCTATGACCTCCCTCCTCAATACCAGAGTTAATGTTTTCCTATGTCATATTCCTTCCACCTTCATCAATGCAGATAGAGATATGATACTTAATTATTCTTCCCTTACTCAATGATTTAGTTATCGAATGATGATCCTTCCCAATGTCATCCCCACATTCACATTGTGTCATTTCTCTATACTTTCTCTAAACATACTTGCATATAAGGATAGAGCTTATGGGTAAGCACATGACACATCTCTTCCATCTGTCTGATTGGACATATGGCTTCCCATATTACATGGTATGGAGGCCTTGCTTTCACCATGTGGTCATCCCACTTCAAGGCATTAAAGGTTTTGTGGATTTTGATTTCAATCAAGGTATGCAAAAATATGTTAATATATTATTAATTTTTAATACCCTAATATCAAATGTAACACCTTCATTTGCTAGTGTGTTTGTTGGGTGATTTTATTACCTTAGTAAATGAAAACTTTCAAATAATTTGAACTGGCACAACATTCTTTGAATCCTTTTTATCAATTCTTTTAATGTTGATCTTTTGGAGGAATATTTTTAATGCTTTGTATATGATTTGAGAGTCCCTAATGATTGTGATGTTTCAAATCCTTTGGTTTTTAGCTAGCATGAAATCATGCAAAAGAGCATAAGCTTTGGCTTGGTTGTTTGACTTCCTCCCTAGACCCCATGAGAAGGTCATTTCTATTTTTTAATCGAGGAAAAAGATAGCCCCTCTTGCTCTTACCCTTGAAATGTATTTTCATCTTTCAAATGATGTTGTCTTAAAAAAATGATTCATATTAAAATATTTATAAACATGTTAACATTTTTGTTTGTTTATTTATTTAATCATAAGTTACGTGTTAATAATAAATATTGTCACTTGGGGTTAACTTAGGTGGTTGGGAGGAATGGATGTTATCTTCCCCACCCTGGTTCAAATCCTCGCTAGTGATAGGATGAGAATTGTTGTAATGACATTGTGCCTATGGATATTGCTGTATTGGCTTCGTGCCTTGTGAACTCTTAAGAGAGTATACTTGTGGGATGGCTTGGTACTAGTAACCTCACACTAGCCCTTGGGTTGAGAAGAAGTCCGATTTCTTTCCTCAAACAAATGTTAATTATAAATATTAATTTTGACTTGTATATTAATAATGAATATTAACGATTTTTGATCTTTTCTAAAACCATAAAGAATATTTGTATTATTTAATTGTGCCTTTGGTTCACAACAAATACATTAGGTATCATAGAAGTAATTCACCAAAAATTTCCAATTGTTTTCTCCTTTCCAATAGTAATACATGATTTTCCTAAGGATCAAAATATATCTAAGCCACAAAAAGAGGGGTTTTGTAGGGGAATACCTTACAAAACCATCCCAACAAAGCACAAAATTTACAACACATAACACTATTAGGAAATTTTTTTAATAGAATTCCTTCACCATTAATTATAACAATCCTGATTTGATCATTAATCTTTAATTTATCTATCTTCAATTTACACCCCGCGTTAGCATACTTGTCTACTTCTCTATTGAAGTCTCTTAGGACATGGAAATATGCTTTGGATGGGATATCTTCCACAATTTCCCTGATTATTTTCATGATTTTTTCCATAGATTTCTCCTTTGGGAGGGAGGCTTTGACAATATGATGCATGATTAGGAAAGTATCTCCCATAACTGTAAGTGTGTCCACCCGATGTTCTTTGGCTAACTAAAGTCCCTAATAGAGATCATATATCTTTGCTTGATTCGTGGTCATATGACCAAGACCCCATGAGTGCCTGAACACTCTGTCATCCTTGGGTCCATAGGGTACCCCTCCCCTTCTTTCCACCCCTATTAACAATTTTGTTTTTAATAATTTTTTTGATAATGAATAATTGTTATTTTTCTATTTTTGAAGGCTAAGTAGTGGGACTACACATGGAATTTCCAATTGATGACCATAATGCAAATAGTGCCTTAATAATGCACCCATTCGCTAACTATTCTACACATTGTGGACAATAATGAATTTATATGATTTCAACACACAGTGACTATTTTTTAATGACATGTTGGTAGTGTTTATTCACATTAACATTGATTTATTAGATCTTAACATGTGCGAGTTACTTTTTTTATTTGATTATGTTTTTTTAAGGATTAAATAACTTACAATTAAGATAATTGAACTCACTTTAATTGTCACGGGTTAATGCAATATAAATATAAATGCAATTGTAAATGCTTTGAAAATGAGATCTAAACACCCTTGTATAAAGGTGATAGTGGAGTGAGCACATGTTTGAATGCCATGGTGAGTTGTCATTGGGAAATGAAGTGACTACCATACCATCTAGTAGGTAGAGGTGAGGAGGCATGATGATACATAGAGATGGAATTGATGATGAATCAACAAGGTTGATGTTGTTAGAATTCACTTGTCCAAATTTTGGCTTACCACATGCAGTTAGAATTCACTCTCTTCTACTTAGAGCTATGGTAGCAATGATGGTTCTACAAATGATTTCCCTTTAAATGACAATAATGAGAGTTACATGGGCAATTATAACTTGCAATAATCCCCTAATTTTGCATGAAGTATTAGCCATATTGAAACAATGTTTTAATTTCCTCTATTTTCATTATGTAATTGGAGGGTTTTCACCGATTATATCCATCCTCGAAGAAGAGGCCGAACTTCCTAAGAGGTCTATGGGGATGAATTGTGGTTCTAATTGGTGTGCCATAGAAAAAGGATTTTTCTTACCTTGCATCGAGTTTCCTTGCAGGGTTGCAATAGAGTAGTGGTGTTTTTTAGTTGTTTATTGGGGTTTGCAGTTGAGAATCATGATGCTTGTATGTAGCTCAAGGAAGACGGGAAACTAAAATAGCTAATGTGAAAGGGGTGAAAACCAACATGCGGGGAAGGAGGTATTAGTGTAATACCCCTATGTTTTTATGTAAATATCTTTATTTTTTTAGATTGAACTATTTTTAGTTGTAATGGCTAGAAAGCCATGGTTGACTTGACTTAGAATGAAGAATAAAGTATGATAATGTAATAAATTAATTTTATTAATGAAAAATGATAAACTGGAAAATACTTGGGAAATAAACACTTGAATAAGAGATTCATGCCAAGATCCAGAAACCAATGTTGGTGGATAAGATCAAGACAATTTTCCCTTAAATCACTCCTAAAAAATACCTAGGGGATGATTAATTATATTTAATATGACAAGAGAGAAAATCTATTAAATCACTCAAGTGTAGAAAAACACTGAGTAAGAGTGAATAAAGTGTTGCAAGAGAGAAAAGTGGGCTTTAAAAAAGAAGAAGGAAAAAATACCTTTTTTGAAAAAGAAGGAAAGCCTAAGCCAGTGGGTTGGCAAACCCATGAAAGGTGGACGCCTTTAAGGAAAAATATGATAGGGAAATAATGTATAAAATACATTACCTGGAAACACAAGTGGTTGTTGATTCCTTTGGCAATAGATCTCAGCTTGGGGGAGAACTAGAGGATACAATTCGCAGTTGGGGGGAAAGTGTTTTCCAACCCAAGTTATTTCCGGACAATAATTATGATTAGAGGATTTAGTCACTTTGATTGAATTTATATGTATTTAAATTTATTGGAAAATTTCTGTTATTTCCATCTTGCAGATTAAAATGTTTTAAATGTTATCAGTGTTGGAGAAGTAATTGAATATTGGTAGGGTTAATTAGAATTGGTGAACTATTATTAACAATGATATATGGTTGTTCTACTTATTACGATAACATTACTTTGAAGTGTAAATTTCCTTACATTATTTTGGTCACGGATGCGCTAGAGGTTACCAGTGGTCTAAGTAACAATTTATTGATACACAATCAAAAGGAAGTATGTGAGTAGATCGATGTTTATGCATTGCAAAACAATCTAGCTTGGAAATTATTGCATAATTGTTACTGTTCGGGGGTATAACACCTAATTTCTCCATTCAGTCGTGAACATCAGGTTTGAAACACTGTTTTTTCTTTTGATATTACAAATCAAGGGTAATAGCTTGATTATAGGAGAAAAGGCACCATTATCTTGGGTGATGGTGAAGTGATAATACTGGAAAGAAAACAAAACCAACTTCGATAGAATAGAACGGGAAGGCCACTTGGCTGAAAACTATATAAGTTCATTTTTGGGAAGAGAATGGCTCGACAATGGCCATTATCGACTCAAACTAATACCTAGGAAATTTTCTCGCTTGAAGAACAAAATGAAATTATGAATGAGAAGCTCAGTAAATGGCGCAATAATCAGAAGGGTTTCACAGTGATAAGGATAAATTAGATTTCCATAAAAGAAAAATATGACAAGTTGAGGGTCGAATAAAATTGCATGCAACCTAGTTATATTTATGTATATATTAGTGTGCAAGCATAGATGCTATAGCTCTATTTTGAGTGTAATTCAGAATAAAAACATTCTTTTCATGCACAGTAAGGAAAGAAAGCAAAACACCACCAAGACATATCGGAGTTAAGGAAAACAAAATAATACTGATAGGCCTAACCAAAAACTATTGAAATAATAAAGAAGTAACAATAATACTCTTGCCTTAAATGAACTACCTCTCAAGAACGGCTACATGCCAACTTACATTTGATTATACACGACATATACAAATGGCATGATTCCTTCTACCTTTGGAACCTAGAGCCCAATACACATGAAGAGAAGAAAAGAAATGAAAATAAAAAAAACAAAACTGATACAAAATTATTTCAGCCTGTAGCACTAACTCGTAGAAATATAATAACTTATTTTCTACTAAGAACTTCAAAAGATTTCTTTTTCCATACATGTACAACATGAGTAATACAGAACTCGAAATGGGGCTGTGCCTATTCGAGAGTGAGATATATCCAAAAGGGAACACAGAATATACTATTGGAAGTCATGAATAATTAGAAATGTAATTACAGGGATAATAAGCGCTGATAAAATCTAGCAGATCAACATGTGTACAAATTAATAGTTTAGAAAATGTCCCAATACTAAAGTAAAATGTTTTGCGAGTACGCCAATCCCAATAGGAGATAATTTTGATTGTAATTCGTTACATATAAAAGCTATAAGAGACTCTATCCAAAGGTTCTCAGAAGACATATCATTGCAGCAGATGTATGGATCCGACCTATGGCTGTACTTTGCACTATTAGTAGGTGAAATTTCCTGTACGATAGACTGACATAAACCACACCAGAAATCAGTGCTACCTCCATACCTGTAGGAAAAAAGACAAAAGGCCATGAGGAATCTTGAGGAAAGAGGTGACGATCTAGGTGAAATTATAAGACTGGAATCAAATAAATTATTCGAATACCTGTAACAGAGCCTATGTATGGGTCTTTAATTCTCTCTAAGAAAAAAGTAAAAGGATATTAGCTAGATAAAATCAAGAAAAATTTGCATATGTACATTCGAAACTGTGAGAGATTAAGGCGTGAAAGAAAGGAAGAAAGGACAACTGGGTGAAGACCATATCTTGGAAGGAATACCTAGCCGTCGGTTACTCAGAAGTTCCAACAAGCTAGTTCAGTTGTAAGAAGTTCCAACAAGCTAGTTCAGTTGTGAGAAGAGACCACTTACAATCGTTCTAGCTGACAGGAGCGCGATATGGACTCCATACTTGAGGGTTGGGTTCAATATGAACTGCCCAATATTCATCTATAGTTAACCTAACGATAGGAACAGTAAAAAACAAGTGTAATGCCCCATAGCTACAAAAAATCCCTAGCTGCCCAGAGAGGCGTCTGTAGAAGAGTAGAAACGGAGGCATGGACACAATATTTGGCAAATCAGTGCATTTGTTAAAACTCTATGGTTAGCTCTTGACGACACTCTGAGGGACACAATAAAATGACAAAGGGATAGTCACCCAAAGAGAGATTATGATTTGGTGAGACGAGCTACGCTGTTGGATTGTCTCGAATCATCCCCATCGTTTGTCAAGTGTAGGACTGGATCTCCATGTGAAAATCACATGGCGCATGCTGTGGTGGCAAGTAAGGATTGGTACCCGAAAACCCAAGCATACGACCTCCCATTGCCCTAAAGACTCCACGTGCTGGTGAGGAAATTGTGGTTATATGACATTAAAAAAAGCATATGTTACGCCTTAATCGCGGGTAACCCTCCCTCAACTACTATGAAATTAATATAGCGTGAGACACCTATGTCATAAATTATTTCCACACATCATTTGTGTTCAACAAAGCTTATAAAAAGCATATGTGTAAATCTAGGGTCCATGAATTAAAGTGAATGTCTGTATATATATATAGAGAGATAAGGATATCTTAATGAAACTTGGTAATAAGTCATAGTAATATTCAAAGATCCAAATATCACACCTTAACACTATTCAAATCTAACTAGGAAATAAAAGGGGATATATAATATGAGTAATTTCATTACTTTGAGTTCTGATAAGTAAACCTCAAGTATATCGTAGCGGGGTGCATATGCTTGTAGAAATGTAGAAATGTCGAAGGTCATATAAGGCTCCACAAAAAATATGTATATTCATTACAAGTTCAGATTACATTGTAAAGGTAGAATTTGTATTCTTTTATTTCCAACAGTAAGATAAAGTGTCAGGGGGTATTATTGGGAATTCGAGTAAGTAAACATAGGAAAAGATTTTATTAAAAAAATAATAATTTTTTTTACAATGGTAAGAAGGATTGTGACATATGGTATCAAAGCCTTAGTTTCAACACTGGGCTTGAAAGGAACCACCATATTAAAATGAAATATGTGTAGCAGTGTAAATGTGAGACTCTGATAACAACTGGTATTGTTTATAAGGTACTTGAGTGAAGCAAGCTGAAATAGAATGATAGAGAACACCCCTCTAGCCATGACAGGCGATGAAGAACTATATGTTGAATTGGGAAATGGTAGTACCCTACCAACCTCTCAGTTTTTGGAGGTCATAAAAAATACGCAACAAGAGTTGGCTCATCTCACGAGTAGTAATGAATGTTTGCTAAAAGCTAATGAGGAGCAGGAAAAAATGATAGGAAGGTTGATTGAAAATTTTAGCCATAGAAGCATGGGACCAGAAAGGCTGAAAAGGAAAAAGGTGGAAACATAATAAGAGAAGTTTGAAAGTGGAGGCGAATAAGATAGGATGTATTCGAAAGTACAAAAAGAAGAGAAGAAAATGGAGTTACAAGGAGAGTTTAGGAAAATCAAACCCCCTACTTTTGATGGTGAAAAGGAAGAAGATGTGAAAGCATGACTTCTTAACATGATAAAATATTTTCAGTACATTTTATATATATTAATATATTATTATTACAAATACCTTTCTATATTTTTACAATTAAAGTCGACAAGTTATAAGTTTTGTTGCTTCTGTGGTATCAGAGCTATGCAAGACTTTGAACATTATCTGCCACACAATATAACCATGTGAGTCTTTGAACGTTGTTCGCCACACAATATTCCATTACATTTACATCCTGAATTCATTGAGAAGTTTAGTAAATTCAAGAAAAGGTTCAACAATGGGAGAAATCATATGCAAAATTTAAGGCACATATAAAGGAAATATATAATAAGGAAGATGATAGGACAATGAAGAAATGAAATAAGGTGAAGAAAAAGAAGAATATTTTGATCAAAATGATGATAATAAGGACGAAGATGAGGTGGATGAGGACTATCTTGAGAAGAAAGAAGATGAAAAATATCATAACAATGAGGAAGATGTTGAAGAAGAAATTGATAATGATGAAGAGGAAAATGTTGTAGAAGAACCTAAAGAAGAAAGTGATCATTGGAAATGGGGATGAAGGATTGACTGTGAAGGACATTCCCATGACAAATTTCAACATTTTTGTTGGAGGTCAAGAACTCATTAAGGATGGTTCAATTACTTTTTTGTATGGTAGACACTATGGTTTGATTGGAAGGAATGGTATAGGGACAAAACAATACTACGACATATGGCCCTGCATTCAATTGATGGTATCCCCAAGAATTGCCAAATTTTACACGTAGAGCAAGAGGTAGTTGGTTATGATACTACTACACTCCATTGTGTTCTAAACTCCGACGTGTAGATAACTCAACTCTTGGAAGAAGAAGCTAGATTGGTGGCACAACAGAGAGATGTTGATAAGGATGTTCCTATTGGAATGGGTGATTTGAAGCTCATAAAGCCACTGAGGATAAGGATACATTTGAGAGGCTTCAACAGATATATAAAAGGCTTGAATATATTGATTCTTATTCTACGGAGTCTCGTACAAAGTATATTCTTGAAGGACTTAATCTCACTCTAGATATGCAACAAAAACCAACAAAGGCTTTTTCTTGAGGGTGGCGCATGAGGATTTCTCTTGAATGTTCTATTTTTATAGAACCTGACTTGATTTTACTTGAAACATCCACTAATCACCTTGATCTTCATGCAGTTCTATGGTTGGAATCCTATATTTCGAAATGGCCAATAACATTTATTGTTGTGTCACATGCTAGAGAATTCTTAAACATGGTGGTTATAGATATTTTACATTTACATGGGAAAAATATAATAAGTTACAAGGATACATATGAGGGCTTCAACAGATATATAAAAGGATTGAATATATTGATTCTTGTTATATGGAGTCTCATGCAACATCTATTCTTGAAGGACTTAGTTTCACTCTAGATATGCAACAAAAACCAACAAAGGCCTTTTATGGAGGGTGGTATATACTGACTACTCTTGCATGTGCTCTTTTTATAGAACCCAACTTGATTTTACTTGACTAACCCTCTAGTCACCTTGATATTCATGCATTTCTATGGACATTATCATATCTTTTGAAATGGCCAAAAACATTTATTGTTGTGTCACATGCTAGAGATTTCTTGAACAAGGTGGTTACATATATTTTACATTTACATGGGAAAAAACTAATAAGTTACAAGGGTGACTATGATACATTTGAGAGAAAATGAGACGAACAATTGTGCAATCAACAAAAATCTTTTGAGTCAAATGAACGCTCAAAGGCTCATATGCATGATTTCATTGATAAGTTCCATTATAATGCAAAAAGAGATTCACTTGTCCAGTCAAGAATTAAGGATTTTGATCATAGTGGTCATATGGATGCAGTTGTCAATGATCCAGACTATAATTTTGAGTTTTCCACCCCTGAGGATAGGCCAAGTGCTCCAATTATCAGTTTCAGTGATGCATCATTTGGATACCTAGGGGGACCTGTATTGTTCAAGAACCTGAATTTTGGTATAGATATTAAAAGTCAAATGGTATTCATAAGTCAACCTTGACAAAGTTAATTTTGGGGGAGTTACAACAAAGCTTTGTTACAATTTTCCAATCATCAAAGGTTCACATGACTGTCTTTAGTCAACACTATGTTAACGGGCTTGATTTGTCATATAATTCTCTATTTTATATGATGTGGTGCTTCCCTAGTGTCTTAGAACGAAATCTAAGGGCACATTTAGGGTCGTTTGGCATCACAGGGAAACTTTCACTTCAACCCATGTATACATTGTCAGGTGGTCAGAAAATTTGGGTAGATTTTGCCAAAATTACCTTCAATAAACCTCATATTCTTCTGTTGGTTAAGCCTTGAAACCATCTTGATCTAGATGTTGTCAAGGCACTTATTCAAGGGCTATTTCTCTTCGAAAGAGGGGTTTTAATAGTTAGTCATGATGAACATCTAATTTATGGAAGTGTTTATCAATTATGGGTGGTATCTCAAGGAAGACCAACACCTTTTAATGGAACATTTCAGGATTATAAAAATATCATGCCCAATGATTCTGCAAATACTCTCAAGTGTCTTTACAATATGTGTGAGCACCACCTCCAGTTACACAGTGCCATCAAATGAGTAGGGTTATCAGTTAAACACTACACTATCATATTTTCTATCCACCGATTTACTTCACCGTGACACCTCTGAATCGACGCTTCGAAGTCTGCCATCCATGCTACCAAGTCTGCAGTCCAAACTGCATCCACTGCCAATTCCCATTTGTGTACTGTCTCTCCTCAACCCACTTCTTAGTACCCATTACCAATCCTCACTGCCATTCGGTTGAGATTATGTCCACGCTACCAAGTCTACACTGGCGGTCGTGATCCACTTCGATTCATTCCCTGTATGTTAATTCCTAGACATATTGAAATGGTGTGGTGTACAATCAAATGGTGGGTAAGTCAAATAGTGTGACTCTGCCCCATCAAGTCATTACGGTCCATTAAGTTACTAACTATATATTTTATATAGTTATGAAATATAAAAATTAATTAAATTAGTTTATTGATTTATATAATAATAATAATAAAATAATAATAGAGTTAAATAATTAGTTTATTATATAATTTATTAATCTAATTATTTAATTTAATATTAAAAAATCATCATAATAATATTATTTAAAAAAAAAAAACTAAAAAAAACTAAAAGGAGAAATCGAAAAACCTGGATTCCAAGACAAATAGTACCGATGACTTACACATACAGGAAATACATGGGCAAGGAAAGAATTATTAGCGAACAAGCTTTGAGGACAAAGCTTTTCAAAGAGGAAGACAATGTTACAAATATAAATTACATAAATGAGAATGAATATAAATAATGTACATAATAAATAATCAAATATTGATTATGTTAAATAGTCATTAAGTTAAGTGAAAAGGCATGTCTAAAAGACATGACCAATCATGAAAGGACACTTGCCTAGGTATATATGTGGGCCCTCTTTGTAACATTTCTCATCTTGTACATTATATATATATATATATATATATATATATATATATATATATATATATATATTATATATATATATATATATAATAATATTATATATAATTATATATTATTATTAGTACAAAAACCTTTGTGTATTTTTACAATTAAAGTCGTCAAGCTATAAGTTTTGTTGCTTTTCCCCACTTCTACTTTGCGCAACCCACAATTAGCTATTTTGGAGCTCTTCTTGGTCCTACTACCTAGTGCAAGTTATTAAAGCTGTAATATTTCACCAAGTAATAAGAATAGGCTATTCATGAGCCTCATTGATGAGATATATCCCCTTTCACAGTGCATGAAGCCTTTCCTTGGGCAAAGTGACTTGATATTTGTTACTTCCCTTAGCTAACTACACAATCTCCTCTTCCTGTGAACCTTCTTGGGCACACAATGCATCTTTAGTGAACAATTAGCCAATGTTGAAGAAAACCATGCCCAATAGAAGTATCTCCCTTCAAAGGTGCACTTTGGAAAAAAAGGACATTCTCTCCCTTCAAAAGTGCACTTTTGGAAAAATGTGCACTTTGGAACAACAAGGATCCTTACTGTGAAATTCAAAACAACAAGGTACCTTTGAATTAATTTTGGAACAATAAGGACCCTTTGAGTGAACTTCGAGAAAACAAGGATAATTTCAGTGCACTTTGGAAGAACAATGACCTTCTCTCCTTTCAAAAGTCTACTTTGGAAAAACAAGGGTTCTCTGTCTCTTTAAAAGCACATGAAACACTCTCAAGAAACAATTGGAAATCCTTTTCCACTATCATTGTACCTTACACCCTAACTGAGCCTCTCTGGTGCATAACACACTATTAAGAAACAATGGTTCCTCCTTGTCCCTTGGGACTATGCCTTATGACCAAGCAGTCTCTCTTTCTCCTTGAGCGCATGGCACAATTTTAGTAAATAGTGGGCTCATCCCTCGTTCACTACCTGGCTCAACTGTGATTTCACTGTCTCCTACTCCTTTGAGCTTAGTTCATGGCGTAGTTTTAGTCAACAAGCTCATCACATTGTCCCTTACACGTTTGCACTATGATGGACCATGGAAAATCCCTTCCTCATAACGTATGGCACAATAACAGTGAACAATGGTGCCTTTATAAGCCATTATTAAGCTCAATTGTGCCTTCCTCATCAAGCCTTTCCCTCTCAATTCCTTTCATAGGCCTTCACAAGAAGATTCTTCTATGAGCTAGGTAGAGGTAGGATATATGATTTCAAGATTGATTTTTCCTTGTCATGAGTGATCTTCAGTGGCAGGTGTACCATCTCAGCATGACAAGTTGATCCTCAGGGAAGATGTTTAGGATAAGAGACAAAGAAGCACTTGCATAGAAGAACCAAAAAGAATAACCATCATGAAGACATCAAGAAAATCCAGGACCATGACAGAATGAAGACATTGCATGATAACTCAGTAGGTCTTGATGTTGATCCAAGGCCCTTCAGAGGGTGAATATGAAGTACAAAGAAAATATTTTATGGAGATGAAGTGCTGATCATATCTATCATGAAGAAGTCTAAGACTTAGCAGTAAGAGAGAAGCATGGCATTTCCACCTCATCATGAATTCCATGTCATCATTGTCAAGTTGTGACTTGTACAAGTGTCATCACAATGGTCAATATGTTTCCATGTGTCATGCCACATCACTTGTGGATGTAATGATGTAATTATCATAAGGAAAAGGAAAAAATGTAAATGTGTGGAAGTCCAGGAGTCATATATGGACAAAAGAGTCTAATAGAAGTTCAAGAGTCATTTAGGAAAAGTCAAAAAGTCTTATAGAAGTTCAAAGGTCACATTGGAACTCTAAGAGTATTGAGGTTAGTTCAAGAATCATGGGGATATGAAAGGTCATTCCTCTTGTTACAAAAGCAACGTCATAACTCAAGCAAAGGGATTTAGGAGGCTTAGGCTTTGGAGAGCTAGCTTTGGCTTCTCTAACTAGGCATATGAGAGAAGATCATTCCTTGGAGAAGCAATAAGTGACTTAAATTTCCAGTATTGGAATTAGTGTCAACCATTGTATCTATGTACTTATATATTTCACTTGATAATTGAAGCTCAATGAGTCGGCACATTTTCATGCATGTCTCATGAATGTAGTAAGAATATTGTTTATATTTTTATGATATGTGTTTTGTTCGCATGTAATAAGGAAATTGAACTACTTCATTCACTTTGGTACTTATCTTGTTGAATTTGTGTTGTATGTGTTTTAATGATCTTTGTGTCTATGTGAACTATTTTTCTAGATAACCAACGAATATTTCCTTGATCTCATGTGTCTCTTCTAGGATAATACTATTAATTTCATCCTAGAGACTCACTTTTGTCTCCCCTTGTGAAGGTCTCCTTTTACACATTGAAATTGGTGCTTCATAGTGTCAACTTGCTGATTTTGAAGGTTATGTATTAATCTCTTATGTTATCCATTGCAGGAAAGATGAACCTTAATGTTATAGTGGCTAGGCTGATACTCCAGATGGGGCTCTTACTCCAAACAATGTGAGGTCTAATTGGTACTTCACATCGGGGATACCCCCTACATGTTGGTTGTATCTAGTACCGTCAACATATACCTACTTTTCAAACTCCAATATTTATATTCATTTCCAGAAAGGAATATTTGGAAGCCTCCAAAAATTTTAACTCATTTTAATGAGAGACACTTAAATTGTTTGAATCCAATTCCTCATATAGGTTGGCAATTTTTTTCTATCTCCCTCCATTTGACCTAAGATCTTATAACATAAGATTTAAACCCATTTCTTTGTTGAAACTTTGAATTTGGCTAAATTATTTGAAAATTGGAAAATGGTCTCATGAGTGAGGAGACAAAGAAGAAGACAAATGAACCTGAGAGGAAACAAAAAATGGTCAATATTCCTCTTCTTCGAGCTAAACATGGTTGAATTTAAGAGGGATGACTTGATATTTACTTGATGGAATCAACTTAAAAACAATAGGTATATGATCAGAGAGGACACCTTAAAAAAAATTGAATTAAGAAAAATACCACTACTCTTCAATTCCCTGGAAACCAAGATTTATCTAGTATTTTAGACACTACATCGTCATTTTCTCTAAAATTACTCCAAGTTAAAACTAGTTTGACTAGCTCAAGATCAATCAGATGATGCTTCTCCAAGAAGGAAAAAAATAACTCTCTTTCTAAAGCCACTCTAGGTTGTTTTCCCTAGACATATATTAAGGAGAGAGTTAAGTTCAAATCTCCTCCCACCAAAGTGAATGGGTCCTCCAGATCACTTGCAACTTCCAAATCTTCTGAAAAGGGAATTTGTCAGCATATGGGTTGAAAAATTCGTAATAGATTAATAGAAACCAAAATATTTTAATTCTAACTTCACATATAACATAATGGAAAGACAATGAGGAGATAGATTTGCATTCAAATCTATAGCTTGAAGTTAACCACGCAACTACCTTACCACGTTAACTGTGAAAAATGACCAATTTTCTATCTAAGATTCCAAAAAACCTCTGGTCAAAAAGCCATCTCACATGCTTTCTTGAATAAAAATTATATTGGGATTATGAGATAAGATAAATATTTCGAAGGCAAGATTTTTATGGTTCCTCCAATCCTTCTTATTAAAGAAAATGACAATAATGATGAAGTATTATTCAAATATTTGCATTCTCCAAGGGCCTTATCAACTGAGGCCTATCTACCTTATCAATTATTCAAAATATGCTTCTCATATGCCTTGAGTAAGTGATACAACCAATGGGATTGGATAGAATCACATTCATAGCTAACTCTCCACAAGAGTAGCTATCTTCTTTATGCCTACCCCTAGAATGTAGGGCACAACCTTTCCTAGGGAAACACACATCTAGGGATGAGATGGAAAATGCATTATAACAAACATTCCCCCCCCATTTAATCCAGAGGAAAAATCCACTATTTCCATAAGGGCATGGGGGCAGGGCTCCAGGAAAGGGACGACTAACCTAGATGAAGACATGACTTGTAAAGGAGGTATTGACGAAGGAGAAAAAATAGGAAAAACCAAGGGAAAACATCAAGAAAAATAAGTGAATATGTACTAGGAGAATTGACAACCAACACACCAATGTCCCTTTGTTGATCTACTGCAATAGAGTTTACCATCACGACATCTTTCTTCGAGCTCCCTGTAGGTTTTAACCCTGTACAGAAATTACCTACATACGAATTCTAAAACAAAGAAAATAAACAATGCGAGAGCATAACACATAAAAAACAAATGCACATAGATTTGCCCCTGGATCCCAAAACCGGGACTACCAGCTTGATTTTTCATTATGTTCCTTTCAATGTTACAATACATATTTATACATGCTGAAGCATCCAATACCATGGACTGAAAACCATCCGCGTTCAAAACCATTGACCGAAAACCATAGGTAGGTTTCGCCCAACCTAATATAGGGTCCAAAAAAAAAAAATCCCAGGGCACTGCCACGGACCCCATAGAGGGGGGCTACTCGCCCCCCTCAAACCCCCCAGACAGGGGGGGCTGCCGCCCCCCCTGTGACCCTCCCGCTACGTAATCAGTGTAACGAAGGGGGGGCTCCGTCCCCCCTCTAACCTCCCGGTTCACTACGTAGGTTAGTCGTGGAAAAAATATAACACAACCCAACAATCTCCCACTTGTTGTTTTCTTTCCACAAGAGATCTTAGTCATTTTGCCAACCCTGAAACGCCCATTGTTTCTCTACACCAAGAGAACTTCTCAGAGCTCATAGATTTTGTCAATGCATCTGCAGTATTCTTCAAAGTGTCCACCTTTACCAGCAACACCTTTTTGTCTTCTATCATATCCCTCACAAAGTGGTACTGAACATCAATGTGCGTTGTCTTTGAATGATAAGCAGGGTTCTTTGCCAAGAAAATTGCACTTTGGCTGTCATAGTCTATCCTTATAGCTCCCTGTACTAACCCCATACTTGAACACAATCTCTGCAACCAAACTGCTTCCTTGCTTGCATGAGTGGCTGCATGTATTCTGCCTCTGTAGTTGATAGTGCCACTACAGATTGTTTCTTACTCATCCAACTGACTGCACCTCCAAATAGGTTAAACACATACCCACTTGTAGATCTTCTCTGATCCAGATCTCCAGCCCAGTCTGCATCAACAAATCCACGGATATCCAACACTCTGTCCAATCCTGGTCTTCCTTGGTAGCACAAACCATAATCACTAGTGCCACGCAAATACCTGAAAACCCGCTTCACTGCTGTCCAGTGCTCCTTCCCTGGTTTTGACATAAACCTGCTCAATACTCCTACTGCATGTGCAATGTCTGGTCTAGTACAGACCATGGAGTACATCAAGCTACCGACTGCACTTGCATATGGAACATGGGGCATGTCCTCTTCCTCTTCTTGTGTCTTGGGACACTGTTCAGCAGATAACCTCACACCTACAGGAATAGGAACCTTCACTGGTTTCTATCCTGCATATTAAACCTCTGCAATATTGTCTCAACATACTTCCTCTGGTTTAACCAGAGCTTCCTCTTTGCCCGATCTCTTTTAATTTCCATGCCCAAAATATAGTTTGTAGCACCAATATATTTCATGTCAAATTTGGAGGACAATTGGTTCTTCAAATCCTGGATAATTTCTTTTTCATTTCCAACCAACAACATATCATCCACATAGAAGACCAGATAAATAACACGGTCACCAATTAATTTAAAATACACACAATGATCTACTTTGCTTCTGGTGAAGCCAAGTCCCCGTATAAATGTATCAAATTTCTGATACCACACCCTTGGTGACTGTTTTAACCCATACAGAGACTTCTTTAACTTGCATACTAGTTCTTTCTTACCCTTCACCGCAAAGCCTTCAGGTTGCTTCATGTAGATTTCCTCTTCCAAATCCCCGTGAAAAATGTTGTCTTCACATCCATCTGTTCTACCTCAAAATCAAAAGCAACAGCAACAGATAAAAGTAATCTAATAGAACCTTGGCAACATGAGAAAAAATATCACCAAAATCAATTCCCGGCACCTGGGAATAACCTTTCGCTACCAACCGAGCTTTGTATTTCTCCACCTTCCCTTCTGCATTTGTCTTCTTCTTGAAACCCATTTTCTGCCAATGGGTTTCCTTCCAGCCAGCAACTCCACAAGATCCCAAGCCTCATTTTTATGCAAAGATGCCATTTCATCAACCATGGCCTCTTTCCAAAGTTTTCCACTCTCTGAGCCCACTGCTTCCTTCACAGTTCTGGGATCATCATCAGTAATAGACAAAGCAAAATTTGAATAGAAAGCAAATGGACTATACCTTTCTCACTACCTTCTTTCTCGAACTGATCTTCTCACAGCCAGAGTTTGTGGCTCTTCATCTTTTGATTCCTCCTCTGCTACAAAGTCTGATTCTTCCTCCTTTAGTTCAAACTCTATCTTCACAGGTTCCTTTGGTTGGACTTCATGTTTAATAACATCTTCAACCTCTCTGAACACCACATCTCGACTGTACACAACCTTCCTTGTTACTGGGTTCCAAAGCTTATAACCCTTTAAACCATCCTTATACCCAATAAAGATGCACATTTCAGATTTACTATCCAACTTAGTTCATTTCTCCTTTGGAACATGTACATATGCATCACATCCAAATACCCTCAGATGTGAAAGAGGGTTTCTTACCAGTCCATACTTCTTGTGGAGTCTTATCATCCAACGCTGATGAAGGTGACCTGTTGACCAAGTAACATGCAGTATCCACTGCCTCTGCCCAGAATTCCTGTCCTAAACCAGCACCACTGAGCATGCGTCTTGCCCTTTCCATCAACGTCTTGTTCATTCTTTCTGTGACTCCATTTTGCTGAGGTTTATATGGAGTAGTCTTATGCCATGCTATACCACACTTCTTACAGAATTCTTAAAATTCCTTGCTGCAAGATTCTCCACCATTATCTGTCCTCAGCACCTTTATCTTCTTCTCTGTCTGATTTTCCACTAGAGCCTTAAATTCTTTAAACCTGTCAAAGACTTCAGATTTCTTCTTAAGGAAATATATCCATGTATTCCTTTAGAAGTCATCTATAAATGATACATACTACACAGACTTACCCAATGATGGAACTTTCACAGGTCCAAACACATCACTGTGCACAAGCTCTAATATCTGTTTCGTTGTCTTACCACCAGAGGGGAAACTCACCTGATTTTGCTTCCCATATACACAATTTTCATAGAAATCAAAACCCAGAGAGCTATTACTCATACGTTCTACCATACCTTAACCATGAAGTATTCGAAGGCCCTTCTCTCCAATATGTCCAAGCCTTTGATTCCATAGCATGGTCTTCTCTCCAGAGACCACTAGATTTTCTACTCCATTTTCATGAACCATAGAACTATTGCACCCATCAACAACAGTGCTACCTTGCAGCTTGTACAGAGTTTCAATCTGAACTCCTCACATCAATACTAGTGCTCCTCGAACCATCTTGTAGGTATCCTTCTCGAATACTGTCTTTACACCTGCATCATCCAACTTGCTCACAGAAATCAGATTTCTGGCCAATGCAGGAATATGCAGAACACCTGGAAGGGTTCTAACCCTTCCACCTTGCAATTTCAACTTTATTTTTCCACGACCAATGATTCTAGACTTCCTATCATCTCCTAAGAAGACATCACCACCATCGTATTTCTCATACTCGCAGAACCACTCTCTATGGGGAGTGAAGTGAAAGGATGCAACTGAGTCAATTAACCATGCCTCATGATCTACATGTGTACTTGAAGAAGCTAAGTACACATCCCCACCTTCATCTGAGGTGGTTTTCACCTCTGCAGAAGGAGCATCATCAGATCCCTTTCCTTTATCAAGAGCTTTAGATTTACGATCCCTTCTGAAGTGCCCTTCCTTTCCGCATTTCCAGCACACCACCTTTATAGGTTTTCCTGGAGATTTAGGTCTCCCTCTAGATTTAGATCTCCCACTCAGTGACTTATTTTTGTTTCTGTTCTAGGACCGTCCTCATACAGACATGGCATCACCATTCTGGTTGTCCTTATTTTCCATCTCATCTCCTCCATCAGCAAGGCTGAGACTATTTCATCAAACTGCAAAGCAGTTGCATTCAGGGAAAATTTTAAGAACCCCTCCTAAATTTATAAGTATAATAAATGGGTGAATCTCCATGGTATATAGGAAAAATGGAAGGCGATTTTATCAATAATTTAATATGTATATATAATTTTTTGGCGAATCTCTCACCAGGCATGGCGAATATTTTACTCAATTATAAAATCTTGTAAGATCTTGGTATTACCATGGGTTATCATAAACCTGGAGCTTAAAAAGTACTATTAGTAATTTATAAAAATTAATAAAATTAATAGTTGATTTTTATTTTAATTTTTATTTTAACCAAGCTAAAATATTTAACATATATTAAATTACAACATCCATTTTTACTCTTCCACCAAGCCCCGAGAGGAATCAAAGATTTTTTCACTCTATTCTAGTTTGCATATCACGATATTTGATAACTCTCGGGGGTTAGTAGATCCAGAGGAAAAATTAAATTTATGCTGGTTTAATTCCCCCATTTATATAGGTTACATTCTAGGTGAATACCATGGGTCAATACCATGTGCCATTTTGGTGAATACCATGTGTCAATACCATGTGTCATTTTTATTTTTATTAATACTAATATTAGGGTTAATAATGTTTTTTTCATGGTATTAATAACAATCTAGTCCATGGTATTTGTCCCATAGTATTTTGCCCATAGGTTTCACCTAAATATAATGCATTTTTTGAGTGTTCGTAAATATAAGGTGACTTATGGAGTAAATATAAAAAAAAGTTTTATTTGTTTACCATACCTCTTGTTTATTTATATTTTTATTAATTTACCATACCTCTTTTACAAATATGGTATTTGGGCCATAGGATTCACTTAAATAAAACCTCTTTCTTCGGCCTTCATAAATAGAACGAGGGTTATGGACTAAATATAAAAAGAAGTTTTATTTATTTACCATACATCTAGTTTATTTATATTTTTATTTATTTACCATACCTTTTGAGTAAGTATAAAAAGACGTTTTATTTAT
>APFE030570306.1:103768-115019 GCA_000404065.3 Pinus taeda
ATACTGAATCTGAGACACACAATCATATTGTGCTCTTTGCCTTCTGATCCAACTTCTTCCATTCTTCATCGGTCACTCTCGTTGGTTTAGTACCTAGATCTACCACGATCCACTAATCTTATCCACCAACAGATCCTCCATCTTGAGTTTCCACAACTCAAAACACTGACCATTGAACTTCTCAATCTCTATCTTTTTGTTGCTCGCCATCTTCTTTCACCACCAGAATCAATCTCGCAGATCTCCCACTGAACAGGGTCTACCACAGGCCTGAGCGAAACCCCTCAGTGACGAAGGCGTCCCCTTGAAGCCAAAACAGCTCTGATACCAAATGTAGGTTTTAACCCTGTATAGAAATTACCTGCATACGAATTCTAAAACAAAGAAAATAAACAATGTGAGAGCATAACACATAAAACACATATCCACAGAGATTTTCCCATAAATCCCAAAACCGGGACTACCAGCTTGATTTTTCATTATGTTCCTTTCAATGTTACAATACATATTTATACATGCCGAAGCATCCATCATGGACCGAAAACCATCACGTCCAAAACCATGGACCGAAAACCAGAGGTAGGTTCGCCCAACCTAATATAGGGTCCAAAAAAAAATTTCCTGGGGCACTGCCCTGAACCCCGTAGAGGGGGGCTACCCGCCCCCTTCAAACCCCCCAGATAGGGGGGGCTACTGCCCCCCTTCTAACCCCCTGGTTCACTACGTAGGTTGGTCGCAGAATGAATATAACACAGCCCAACAATTGCAGTATGATAAAACAGGTGAACGAGGAAAGTCGAGGAGAAATATTCAAGCATAAGTACGAAAAGGGAGGAGATACCACTAAACTATTGGAAACAATAGGGAGAAGAGTAGCAAGTCGAAATGTGTAAGCATATCAAGGAGTCTGAAACAACATGCAAGGTTGTGGACACCTCTCCCAAGGCCAAAGTTAATACACCTGTAGTTTGACTAGCATATTGGTGCCCTACATTTCTTGAAGCCAAGGCATTCCTTCCAACCACTAGGTTATCACCAACAATGGATACCCCATCTAGGATGATATATCTTTGGTGGTTATAACAAGGAATTTCTCCTTAAGCATCAAAGTTGGGAGGACTTCCCAATAGCTCTTTATTAAGGAGGAATAGTTATGACAACCTCCATTTCCCAGTCAATTAGCTAATTTATTCCCATGGCATCTAACGTGGGAGGAACGATTGTTGGAATTAGTTTTACAAGGTTGGGTATTTGGATAAAAAAGTTTCTACCCTCCAACTATGAGAGATTTTAACCAAAGAGGAGTTGTATCATTATTTCCATACTAGAGAGATAACCAATTATGAATCACTCTCTATGCAAATTTTGGTGATATTATTTCTAATGGTGATCTTTTGTCGAGATTCTAGAGAAAATAGTTCTACTGCATTATTACTATTAACTCCCATATAACCTACATACATATGAAGGATAGCTCGAAAGTCTAAGTGGAAGAAACCTCCAAATACAACCATTTCAATATCACTTTTTGAAGCTCCATCAATGTTGATTTTGAAAAATATACCATTGGGTTAGACCAGAGGAGAGGGGAATTATGGATTGTAACATTTGAGAAAAAGATATTTCTATATGCATCCAAACCATAGGAGGACTAGGGGGAGATTAAAATGGTTTCCTTCAAGCTCTTAAGAATGAAGTCCCATAGAGAATCCAAAAATGTTCTAAAAACAAGGAAGTTCCCATGATTACATTTTTTCCAAACAATCCATAAAAGTAATCCTGGGAGGAAGACCCATGCCCTAGTAAGAATAGGGTTCAAATAGGGAGAATGCTTCTAGGTGGAGAGAGTGTCAAGAATGATGGAAGGATATCTAATAGATTGTCAAAAAAATGTTGTCCCTCGCTGCCAAAACTCATCCCAAATGGGACAAATATTGAACATATGTGTACTTATTTCTTAATGATTGTGATAGAGAAAGCATATAGAAGGCCATCCATATCCTTTAGATGTAAGTCTATCCCATGTCAAAAAAAATTATGAAATAGTAGCCACATAAGGTGTGATATCTTGGGGCATAGAATTTTACCCCATATTTGAGTCTAGATGTGGATTCAAGGAGCTTGACCATGCTTAGCCTCTATATGATATGCCTCTTTAAGAAAGAAGGTGTCACAATAATTGCAACCCCACCTCAACTTGTCATAGCCATCATAGAAGGATCTATGTCACTGTTGGAGGATCTAATAGTTCTAACTTTTCCCAATCAATGTGAGGAAGAATGTGATCCCGTGCTTCTTTCAATTTCTAGATGTTCTTGTTTATTTTTTTCGATGGTTCATGTCAATCATTTGTGACCAAGAGCTAATCGAAAAACTTCATAATGGTGCATATTTCTTGGATTTTCAGTTAGGAAGAAATCCTGAGAATTTGGTGCCATGAATCATCCCAGTAAGTAGTTTTCTTACCATCATGAACTTCCCAAAAGTAGTGATATTGAATCACTTGTATACCCTTGCAAGCTAGATTCCAGATAAATGAATCAAAAGGAAATTATTCTAAGTGATCACACTATTGTTATGGTATTGCACTGTATTTTTTTTCCATATTTGATCCCAAATATTCCTTCCACTTTGGAGCCATCTCCACTAGAGTTTAGCACCTAGGACCATATTGAATGTTTCTAGATCAAGAACGCTAAGTCTCCGTAAACCTTGGGTTAGTATATTTTTTCAAATATACTAGAGCTAATTTTCTTTCACTTAAATCTCCTCCCCATGTGAAGCATCATTAAATGTACATGATTTGATTTATATTTCCCTTGGGAGCCATAAGTGAGGAGAGAATATAGATCAAGAGAGCTTGAAGAATGGATTTGAGGAACACTAGCCAACCGAAGATGTTAAAAGAATGAAAGGTCCAATTGTTTAATTGATTCATGATATGTTGACTAATTTTTTAAATTGCTTTTATTAAGAGAGTTTCTAGTGAGAGGTGCACCCAAGTATTTCAAAGGAAACAAGAATATCATTTATAAACAAACAATCATTTGATATAAACCTGGATAGCCAATGGAGCGTTTAGGAAGAATATTTATGATTTGAGAAATTTGAGCCTTGTCCCTAAATCTACCATGAATTCTTCTAGATCTTCACAAAAGGAAAAGGTTACTTTTACCATGGGGCAACCCATTAGAATTGTGTCATTAACAAATTTCTACTAGGATGTTGGCCCAAATTCCCCAAGTGACCTTAGCCCTTTGATTTTTCACTCTGTCACAACCATTTTGATGGCTCTTCTGAGGTCTTCAGCAGGAAAGATGAAAGGGGATCTCCTTGCCTAATCCCTTAGGATGGATTAAATGTTGAAAAGAGGGGCAATAATTTACCAAAATATATAATAAAGTAGTCAATATGAGCTGAGAATGAATTTAGGTTGCCCAAGTGATACAAAAACCAAAATCAAAGAGAATTTTGTGAAGAAAAGACCAACTAAGCTTATAAAATGCTTTAGAGATATCAGACATAATGATCATACCTAGTTATTTGGATTTTTTCAATGAGTAAATTACATCATGTGCCACTATGATGCCATCTAGGATTTGTCTCTCTTCAACATAGTTGGACTACTCTTTAGAGATATGAACTGGAAAATTTGGTTTCATCTATTGGTTAGTACATTAGTAATGTTCTTTTAGATGGTATTACAAAGAGAAATAGGGAAGAATCCAACAGGGTCATCTGAATTTCGATTTATTGAATCAAAGGATAGGAAGGTGGCATTACGGGCTGGTAGAATTGAGGTTGTCCTCCTAGATTATTCCACTAACACCCAAATATTGTAGCCTCAAGAAGGCCAACACACCTCATTGAAATAAGATGTAAACCTATCTAGTTCAGGAGCCTTACTTTTTGGCATGTATGTGATCTCTTTCTCTACTTATTCCATAGATATGGGCCTCATTAAAGCTTCATTTTGGGATGGGACAACTAAAGAGGGGATTTCTCTAGAAATGGAGTTAATTCCATCCTTAAAATATGGAAGTGGCTCATATAG
Organism: Pinus taeda; assembly: GCA_000404065.3. Classification (NCBI taxonomy): domain Eukaryota; kingdom Viridiplantae; phylum Streptophyta; class Pinopsida; order Pinales; family Pinaceae; genus Pinus; species Pinus taeda. The sequence continues at coordinate 107,823 of APFE030570306.1, forward strand.
GAGCATCCTATAATAGGATATGAATTCTTGTTGGATCTCTCAATGCTCTAGGATTTGGGAGTCATTAACACTTTTGAGAGAGGATTTTTTGTTCCTATTGAAATATTTGAGCATGGACTTATGGAATAATTTAGTATTTTTTTCACCTTACTTGATCCATCTAATTATGGACTTTTGGCCCTATAAAATATGCTCATGGCTTCTATGTTCTTCTAGTTCATAAATGAGTGAGGCCTCTTTTGTAGCTAGGGTCTCCATTCTTCCATCCAAGATAATTTTCTATTGAATATATGCCATTTTTTATTCGGATTGGATCATTATATTATTTTTCATTTATATTTATGATTTCATGGTGGAAAATTTTGAGGAATCAACTCATAAGGCCAATTTACCAATGAATCCTAGTTTATCGAGTTGGGGTCTGAAACCTTCTAGAAGTAGTTTGACAAATGAAATAGTGTTTTTTTTGCAAAAAATAGCTACTTAAGCACTACACTTTGAGCACTATTCTACGCTCAAATATATTTCAAACAATGCAATAAATACCTTAAACAAGGTTTTTATGCAAACATTATACCACCTGCAAGTTAGCATTCACGTTTTGGCCATCATGATTCGAGAGGATGCCTTGTCAACCCCATTAATCATGGAAAATGGGATAGCCACATGATCATGATGAATAATCCTTTAAATGAGTCAATATTGTAACTCTAGTTATAGTTGAAGGATTTAAACTCAACCACTAGTAGATTATCAAGTTGTGCTATAACGAAGCCACTAGGATAAAAAAGGATTCCATTGTATTTGAGTGCATTTTGTTCCGTAGATGAGCCGAGGAGCTAAGAGTGGATATAAAAAGATACAATAGACAGGTTTTATGAACTATATCATCCCACAAGCCATATTTCTCACTTATTTGAACTTGATTCCATTTACATATAGAGAAAGATAGAGTAGAGTGATCTCACCTTCTTGTGATGATTTTGGTTTTTTAATTTTATTTCATTGTTATCTCATTTCCATATTTTATCTATTGTAATCATACAAATAACAAAATAAATAATGAATCCAAAAACCTAAGGATAAATTAACCTTCATAGTGTAGGATTTATATTTCCAAATATATATTATCTATTGTGATAAATTGTCCAATGAAATATCCATGATAGTTTACGGATCACATTGGTATTGGAGTAAGATTATTTGGGTATATTGTGGGGAGTGGTAGGGGATCTATATAGGTTAAGATAAGATTCGTTAAACCACAACCATGTCCAATGAATCTATTAGTAACTCTCAAGATCCTACAAAGGAGAGGGTTGTGCAGCTGGAACCACAACTTGCATATATAAATAATTATGTGAGCCTCATCATGGCATCCCTGACTAATAAGATCAGCATATTCAAAGATGATGGAGGTTATAACATGAACATCATATTAGAAGGGAATTTGGGGGATTAAGAATAACTAGATAGAAATCCTAACAAAAAACCTGAAAAGGAACAACCCAGTTCGAGTGCCATGAACCATTCATAATCCCAACACAATATGGAAGTGAAGGTTGTCATCAATCCATATGAAGTTGAGATTGGGTCTTTGAAAATAAATTATTTGTTGAAGCAATTACAGGTTTATTTTAGTGTTCACCACATAAAGGAAGAACAAAAAATTTCATTTACCCGTTTGAAATTAGAGGACGATGCCCTTACTTGGTGGGAAAGCCAGAGGGAAACCTTAATACTATAAGTATATCCTATAGTGACTAAGTGAAAGGATTTAAAAACTCTCATAAAGTCACAGTTCTACCCTATTGGGTATGTAGATGACTAACAGATCAAATGGCATTACTTGAAGCATTAACATGAGCGGTGTGTATAGGAGCACCCCAGTGAATTTAGGAACATGGCAATAATATTGGGAATCTCCCCAAAGAATCCATATGTACTCCTCAAGTATTTGGGGAGTATACAAATCCATTTTTGCAAGAAAGTGATGTTGGTCAATCCTAGAATAGTGGATGAGTCTTGTGTATAGGAACCATACCTAGATAACATAAACCAATTTACATGTAATTAAGTGGGTCAAAGAAGAAGGAGAACCAAGAATATTCCAAGTTGAAAAATAAGTGGAAAGGGGAAAGAAGAAAAGGTTGAAGCCATATCATATAGTGTAAATATCCCAAAAATTATTGCAATCACTATAACATTGATGGTCGTACAAAGAAAAGTGTTGGAAGTTGCATCCAAACTTCATCTCGAAGAACAAAAGGAAATATGCTCAAAAGAAAAAAATCATGGCCACTGATTCAAGAAAATAAGTGGAAATAACCTCAGACATGGATGAGAAAATTGTTTATTCATTAGTGTAGAAGGGTCGGTTGAATCTGAGTAGATTTTAGCCATAAGAGAAGAGAATGTCCAATCTCTTCCATTTAAAGAAAGAGGTCAATAAGATGGAAAATGATTAGGTGAATATCATAGCACTAGAAATGGTTAAGAAATTGGTACTAGAGAATCATGACCATCCTAGCCCATATCCATTAGGGTGGGTTAGAAAGGAGCTAGAGATAAAACTAACCAAAAATTCTAGAATAAAATTTTCTATTAGTGTTAATTTTGTTAATTAATTAAGATGTAATTCCACTTGATGTATGTGGAGTTGTATTTGGGAGTCCCTATATGTGCATGCAAGATGTGATCTTTATGTGGAGGCCTAATTATTGTCGCCTTATCAAGGAAAAAAATTCCTTCGTCGTCAATGTGCATAGGGGAAAGTCAAATATCTCACTACTAAGTGCCAACCAAGACAAAAAATCATCAGTTCTAGAAAGAAGTATGTTTTGTTACTTTTAAAAGAAAATTGGTCTATAGAAGAGTCCATGAGAGCTAATTCATCTTTAGAGGGATGCACTAAGGATTATAAATAGGAACTATAAGAGTTGTTATAAGCATACAAGATTGTGTTCTAGGAATATAAAGGGATAGTACCCAAGAGGAAAGTAGATCACAAGATACAACTGTTGTCAAGATCTCCATTTCCAAACATTGGGATGTATAGGAAGTTTGTTATAGAGGAAAATGAGGTGAATAAGTAGTTGTAGTAGCTACTAGAATAGGTTTTCATTCGACCATGTACCTCACCATATGGGTCACCCATCATAATTGTTCCTAAGAAGGATGAGACTAGGTGAATGTGCATTGATTACAACACATTGACCAAAATTACGCTTAAGAATATATACCACCTACCTAGGATAGGTGATTTGTTGGACTAGTTGTAGCAAGTGAAATACTTCACCAAGCTAGTCTTGAAGTCAAGGTATCACCAGTTTGGAGTAAGAGAAGAATATACCTAGAACATTGCCTCCAAAACTAGATAAAGTTTGCATGAGTGGTTATTTATGCCATTTGTCCTATGTAATGCACCAACTATGTTCATGGTATTAATGCATGATATATTTTTCCCTTTCATAGATTCATCGTTATTGTTTATTTGGATGATATACTAGTATATAATGCCACCTAGGAGGAGCACATCTCACTTTATTACAGGAGCTAAAGACATTAAATAATCATTAGCTACTAACAAATATCAAAAAGTGTGAGTTTCTACAATAGCCTTTTATGCAACTAGAATATGTGATAGGTGGGGGGGGAGCTAAAGATAGATCCTTCCAAGAACGTGGACATCATTTAATCATTGGTGCCTACCATTGTTCCTGAGTTCAGGAGTTTCATAGGGTAGAAAATTACCTCAAAAATGTCATAGCCTTCTTTTTAGCAGTAGAAGCATCACTCCATGTCATAACAATGAGTGGCAAGAGTTTCCAATCGAAAATGGGTCAGCATAGTGTCTTTAAGTACTTAAAGAAGAATATCAATCAATAAATGGTCATGGCATTAGCAATTATACATTATCTCTTTGAAGTGGAGACATATGTTAGTGGGTTTGTTATGAGAGCAATATTGATTCAATGAGGAGGGTTTTTATGCTACCATTCTAAAGTATTTCATGGGGAGGTTCTTAACTACCCTACCTATGATAATGAGGTCTATGCCCTGGTAAAATATATAAAGAAGTGAAAAAATATATTTGATAGGAAAGGAGACAGTAAGCCACACTGATCACCAGTCACTACAATAGATGTAAGCACAAAATAAGATATAGCAGACTAGGCACTACAAGAAAAGAAAACTTTAAAGATATGATATTTTATATAGAGTTTCTAAATGGAGATGAATATTGTATTAAATGACCATTTGATGGTAGGTGAATCACTTAATTTTTTCATAGAAAATTATATCAACTCTTGTAATTCCTTATTGAAAACAATCATTAGGAAAAAAATCTAAATTTTGACCATAAATAAAATATTTCAATTTCCTCAAGTAAAATTCTTTCATATGAATGTTATGGGGGGAACTAAAAGTAAAAGAAACTATTATTAATAGGTACTTTTTATATCTCAGTATGAGGGAGATGCATAATTCCTTCAAGCAATTGTTAGTTTTAAAAAAATATTATTATATTGATAGATTCTTTTTACATCTCTATCTGAGAGAGAAGTGTCATTCTGTTAATGCTTAAAGTGGATTGATGCCTTCATTACAAAAACATAATTATTACTTGAAAAAATCAATGTGAGCTATAAATAAAATATTTTAGTTCTCTGATTAGAAAATATATATGTATGTATGTAGGTGTAGGTTTGAACCCCGTATAGAAATTACCTGCATACGAATTCTAAAACACTGAAAATAAACAATGCGAGAGCATAACACATAAAACACATATACATAGAGATTTCCACTGGATCCCAAAATCGCAAATACCAGCTTGATTTTTCATTATGTTCCTTTCAATGTTACAATACATATTTATACATGCTGAAGCATCTAATACCATGGACCGAAAACCATCACGTCTAAAACCATGGACCGAAAACCATCACATCCAAAACCATGTGCGAAAATCATGCACAAAACCATAGGTATGTCCACCCAACCTAATATAGGGTCCAAAAAACAAAATTTTCTAGAGCACTGCCCCAGACCCCATAGAGGGGGGTTACCTACACACCTCAAACCCCCTGTGACCCCCTCGCTATGCAACCAACGCAACGAAGGGGGGGCTCTGCCCCCCCTCTAACCCCTCAGTTAGCTGCGTGGGATAGTCATGGAAAGAATATAACACAACCCAACATTCTTCCACTTGTTGTTTTCTTTCCACATGGGGCTACAAGAGAGCTTAGTCATTTATCTAGCCCTACAATGACCATTGTTTCTCTACACCAAGAGAACTTCTTAGAGCTCACAGATTTTGTCAATGCATCTATAGTATTCTTCAAAGTGTCCACCTTTACCAGCAACGCGTTTTTGTCTTCTATCATATCCCTCACAAAGTGATATTGAACATCAATGTGCTTTGTCTTTGGATGATATCTAGGGTTCTTTGCCAAGGAAATTTCACTTTGGTTGTCACTGTCTATCCTTATAGCTCCCTATACTAACCCCATACTTAAACACAATTTCTACAACCAAACTACTTCCTTGCTTGCATGAGTGGCTGCTAGTATTATGCCTCTGTAGTTGATAGTGCCACTACAGATTGTTTCTTACTCATCCAACTGAATGCACCTCCAAATAGGTTAAACACATATCCACTTGTAGATCTTCTCTGATCCAGATCTCCAGCCCAGTCTACATCAACAAAGCCACGAATATCCCACACTTTGTCCAATCCTGGTCTTCCTTGGTAGCACAAACCATAATCACTAGTGCCACGCAAATACCTGAACACTTGCTTCACTGTTGTCCAGTGCTCCTTCCCTAGTTTTGACATAAACCTGCTCAATACTCCCAATACATGTGCAATGTATGTTCTAGTACAGACCATTGCATACATCAGGCTACCAGCTGCAATTGTATATGGAACATGGGACATGTCCTTTTCCTCTTCTTATGTCTTGGGACACTGTTCAGCATATAACTTCACACCTACAGGAATAAGAACCTTCACCGGTTTACCATCCTGCATATTAAACCTCTACAATATTGTCTCGACATACTTCCTCTGGTTTAACCAAAGCTTCCTCTTTGCTTGATCTCTTTTAATTTCCGTGCCCAAAATACAGTTTGCAGCACCAAGATCTTCCATGTCAAATTTGGAGGACAATTGGGTCTTCAAATCCTAGATAATTTCTTTGTCATTTCCAACCAGCAACATATCATCCACATACAAGACTAGATAAATAACACGGTCACCAAATAATTTAAAAGACACATAGTGATTTGCTTTGCTTCAGGTGAAGCCAAGTCCCCATATAAATGTATCAAATTTCTGATACCACGTCCTTGGTGACTGTTTTAACCCATATAGAGACTTCTTTAATTTGCATACCAGTTCTTCCTTACCCTTCACTGCAAAGCCTTGAGGTTGCTTCATGTATATTTCCTCTTCCAGATCCCCCATGAAGAAATGTTGTCTTGACATCCATCTATTCTACCTCAAAATCAAAAGCACCAGCAACAGGTAAAAGTAATCTAATATAAGTTACCTTGGCAACAGGAGAAAAAATATCACCAAAATCAATTCCTGGCACTTGGGAATAACATTTTACTACCAATTGAGCTTTGTATTTCTCCACATTTCCTTCTGCATTTGTCTTCTTCTTGAACACCCATTTATTGCCAATGGGTTTCCTTCCACCCGGCAACTCCACTAGATCCCAAGCCTCATTTTTGTGCAAAGATGTCATTTCATCAACCATGGCCTCTTTCCAGAGTTTTCCATCCTCTGAATTTACTACTTCCTTCACAGTTTTGTGATCATCATTAGTAATAGATAAAGCAAAATTTGAACAGAAAGCAAATGGACTATACCTTTCTCGCTGCCTTCTTTCTCGAACTAATCTTCTCACACCCGAAGTTTTTGGCTCTTCATCTTCTTATTCCTCCTCTGTTGTAGATTCTGATTCTTCCTCCTTAAGCTCAAACTCTATCTTCTCGGGTTCCTTTGGTTGGACTTCATGTTTTAACATATTTTACCTCTCTGAACACCACATCTCGGTTGTACACAACCTTCCTTGTTACTGGGTTCCTAAGCTTATAATGCTTTAGACCATCCTTATACCCAATAAATATGCACTTTTCAGATTTACTATCCAACTTGGTTCGTTTCTCCTTTGGAACATGTAC
>APFE030570306.1:117973-134548 GCA_000404065.3 Pinus taeda
AAATATAATAAAAAAAAAATTAAAATGCATTTCTAGCTATATAATAGCCCATTTATATTATATATCCAACACTGGAGTATATCAAACATTTAAATAGGCTTCATCACATAAAATAAGATGGATGAATATATGGTGCGCTCAATACCATGGGTTTGAAATTTTTTTATGTTTAACTTTTAAATAGGATTAATCACATCAAATATGATGGTTGAATACCATGGGAATGAAAACTATCTATGGTGAAAATATGTCCCCTGTGCTTGAAAATAGGAAAATATGATTAGGAGTTCTCTTTTATTCTTGAAAATAGGTGACTATGATTTGTATAATATATATTGTGTGCCTATTTGTACCCAAAAATAATAATAGAGTTTTTAAATAAGGATAAACATGAGATATTTAAATAATTTAAAATATTCACTAACTTAAAAATATTATTTGACATCAATTGAGTTTAGCTTGGGTTGTTTGGTGAAATAGTTGTCATCCTCCCCACCTAGGTTCAAGTCTCATAAGTTGACATGTTTACGCTCTAGAAGAGAGTAACTTTGTTGTTCTTCTAAGTGAGTCCATATTGAGGGATTTCCTAGTACCAACAACCTCTCTCTTGCCCTCAGTCTTCAGGCGAGAGGGAGGAAGTACTCGATGCCCAAAATTTTAAGAGAGAAAAGGAAGAAAAAAAATATATATATCATTTTAAAAAAATCATTTTAGCTATATTTTTTCCCTAAAAATTACCTTGATTACAAGCTTTTGGGGTTTTTATAAAAAATTCATTTAGTGATAAACTACAATAAGGGAAACACAAACAATTTAATTGGCATGTTTTCAAGACCACCCATATCAAATATCACTTCTCTGGGAACTCTTATGCCCATGGAGCCTCCCACCCATGATGCATATAGAGAGGCATAGATAGAGGATGAGGACTTCAAGGAGGTGTTTCAATAGTTAGAAATTTAAATTCATGCCCATGATGGTGACAACATAGTCGACTACCATCTCCAAAATGGATTGTTCTATAGGTTAGATAAGTCATGTGTTCCTAGAGGTGAGCAATTACAACTGATCAAAGAGGCTCACGCCTCTAAGGTTGCAAGGCATTGTGTTGTAGGGGAGAAAATGGCGAACTTGTAGAGGTATAAGTAGCTAGGCTCATAAGAGAATGCATGTTTTGTTTTAAAAATAAGCCTAGCAACGGGAAAAAGGTGTATGTCATCCCTTGCATGTATTCGCTCATCCTTAGGAAAACATTTCAATGGAAGTTGTGGGAGGTTTACCAGCAACTAGGAAGGGTCATGACTACTTATTCGTGGTAGTTGACGGGTTTACTATAACAGTCTTGGTGAAAATTCCATGTAATAAAATTTAATAAAGGCAAAAATAATAACCACGATCGATGGGACGAAATGTTGTGCAGGACATCCTAATGGGTGTTAATTTTGTTTTTTATGACTAAGGAAATTGGCAAAGGAAATGGCTAAGGATTTGGAAAGGCAAAATGGTAGTTTTGGCACATTTATTTATGAAAATAATGGAAATTAGGAGAAAAAGGAGGTGAAAGGTCAAATTTTGCATGAAATTGAAGGAAAATAATCGAAAATGAATAAAATAGAGGCCTCATCCATAAAAAGGCTTCTGAGGATTAGTTGGTAACCTTTCCTCAGTTTAGCTTTGGAACTCTCTCATTATTCTCTCTCTCTCACTCTTGGATACTTAGTGTTTTCTTGGAGTATTTGGGCATTGGGTCAAGAAAAGAAAAGAAGGCAAGAGGAAGCAAAAGATCAAGTAGGTAAAGTTAGGATCAAGTAGCTACAATAGGCTTCATTGAAGGTATCGAATTGCATGTGTATTTTTCTTGCTAGATTTGGCATGCATAGTAGTGCATATGGGTCTTTTGTTGTTGTGGCATTGGTTTTTATGGGTGTAATAGTGTTTTCATCCTAGCATTTCCATTTCCAAATAGCCATGGTGTGATGGGGTTCTCATGTTTTGGTTGAGTTGGATTGTCAAATTGATTCAAAGTTGAGTGGGGTGCATCTTCGAATGGTAGAGCACATGGTCTAGTGTTCCCTGAACCAGACTGTGGATCATGGTAAATCCACCTGACTAGTGACCCCTAAGCTAGATCGTGGGTTGCAGTAAAGTCGATATTGTGTTACCTTGGTGGGCCTAGGAATCCTTACTGATGAATGGCAGGATATATGGTAAATCCAAGGGATGGTTTTCTCTCCATTGGGCCTAGTAATCCTGGGTTTGGGATATGCGGTAAAGCCTAGAGAGTGGCTCTCGGTTTAGGGTGTAGTGATCCGGGTTTGGATTGCGATAAACCCTGAGAGACTAGGAGACAAGAAAGTTGCTCATGGTGTAGGTAGATAAATCTGGTGGCATTCATGCTTGTTTGGCCTATTTATTGGGTGGAGATCATAATAAAGTTCGTTATGATGTGTTCATTATGTTGGCCTAGTCATCCGAGATGGATTACAGTAAAGCCTAGTTTTTATTGATGAGGGTGAGGTGGTTTAGCCTCTATATGCCCAGGTTGAGTTCTTTTGGTTGGGGCCCCACATTTATGCTTGGAATATGGCATGGGGGTGAATGGCTGAAGAGAGATTTGGCTCTGCCATTCTATGGTCGGGTGGAACATGGAAGTCCCATCCTGGGTTTGGATTTTGCATCATTAATGAAAGGTTATTTCTCCTTGTATTTCTATGAGAATTTTGATGGATCTTATGGCTAATATGTTTATCATATTTATGTCCCTATTATGCTGGTTAAATGTATGTTTTATGACAACAACTATGTATGGCTCTCAACATGTTTTTACTTGTAAATGAATGGATAATGTATCTATGGTCTGGTAGATGATAATGTAGCAAATGGCATGAGAGAACAATGGTTCTTAGTTATTCTCAAATAAGTATGAGATCCCTACACTTAATTATGTTGATTAAACTTGTAGGTTACATGTTGATGGTATGCTTGACAAAATTCTTGTCTTGGCTAGTAGGGGTTCGATTAAGGTCTTGTTCAACTTATTGTGTTTTCATCATTATTTCCCTGTACTTTTAATATTCCTGAGTTATCATTTCATTCTAGGAAATGACCTGGGCTCCGGGCCTGAAAAATTAGCTCAAATCCTAAATTCATTGGCATAGCACTGACAAATTTATTCTCTGATCACTGGTAGGCAAGCCTATAAGAGTGACTTTGATTTTATGGTTGCTCTCTTGCCTATAACATGGGAGTGATTAAGGCCTAATATGTCCAAAACATCAGTGGGACCCAGGGACAGGCTGTTTTAGTGGCTAACATGTCTCCTAATGATTTTGAAGCTAATGTCGGATGACTATGTGTGATGTTTTTGTTGATTCCCCTTCCATAAGGTCACATAGCAGGTCGAATCCAATCATAGTAGCCTCTCGTCTCATGTTTACCCCGGTTATCTAGTTACCTGGGTAGATGTGGCAGGATGGTGGTTACATAGTGGTATCAGAGCATGGTTCACCCCTTAGACTAGATGGGTGGTCTGTGTTGGTCATGCATGCATGTCAGTTTCATGTGTGTCTCTTACACTTGAATTTCATGTGCTTGTTGCATTTTCTTGATTATGGTTGTAGTATGGTTATCATGGAAAATTTGATGTTGATTTTGAAGAATGCATTTTTCATAAGTATGTGACTGGTTGTATACGGTTATATGTCTCTTACACATTGATTTTATGTCGCCTACTTGCATCCTTGTATGTTAGGCACATTCTTGAATATTTTGATGACATGTATCAGCCTTGTAGGTTGATTACAATAATCGATCACTTACGTTCGACTACATGCATTTATGCGTATGTGTAGTTGATTAGGAATTGCTTATGCATGTTGATGGTTACATGTGGAAGTGTGTACAATGGAGTGATGGTTGTTGTCATGCATGAGGTCATAGAATGCATTGTTGATATGGCCTTGCGTTGATGACTAGACCCTAAATAGAGTGATGTTTATGTGTTGATACATTTATTTGTGCATTTATATATGTTGTTATGTTTATGTTATAAATTTGTCGCACTGATTTGGTGATATTGCAAACAAGGTATCCTCCCCAAGCTATACTAAGGTACGCTGATTTATTTTGATTTGTTTTATGTGACATATTATGCATTACAGGAAAGAGATCAAATGGCTAGCAAGGTGGTAGAATACATATAATCTCTTTATGAATTAGATGGGCAACGTTGTGTGGGGCACTCTTCTGTTTTGGAAGATACATTGAAAAGCTTGAAGGAAGAGATAATTATTTTTAAGGAATATAATGATCAGGTCATATAAGCACAAGAGAAACAAGTAGAGGTTAATGCTATACTTCTTTAGAGTTTGTCAGACTTGCAATAACAAGGGCCACTTCGGATCAGCCATGGACATGAGAATAAAACTAATAGGGCATATGGCATTAGGTCTCCTGGTGTACACTGGTTGGATTGATCTGACATGGTGAGAGATGGCAGGTCGATGGACACTTTGTATAGGAGGGGCGATGAGTATAGGTACTATTCTAGTTTTGGTTCTGATAAACATCATGATTGTCATAGCTATCATCCTTATAGGAGGAATGATACGGGATACTTGTCGAATCAGTTTAAGCAAGAGAAGCCACCTACTTTTAATGGAGATGTGAAGAATTTGGAAGATGCAAAGGCTTGTATACTTGGGATGAAAAAATTCTTTGAGTTGCATGAGTACATAGATAACATGAAGGCCATAATAGCTATCTTCATCTTGAAAGGTAAAGTAGACATCTGGTGGGAAGATGTTAAGCGGGTCAGAGACATCAGGACAAATGACTTGAGTTGAAAGGAATTAAAGAGGCTTTTAAGAAAGAAATAATTGTCAAAGAGTTACTACAACAGTAAGGAAAAAGAATTATATGAGATGAAGATGGGATCAATGACAGATGAAGAGTAAACAACCAATTTTCTGGAGCTACTGATGTATGTACGTATCTTACATATGAGAAGGCTAAATTTCAGTGATTTGTTAGTGGTTTTCTATTAACATTTAGATATCATATTGAGTATGATGAGCCTCGGTCACTTGAGGAAGTTATTGGGAAATTGACTATGAAAAATCAAAGTATAATCATGAATATCAGTAAGGATGGAAGGGAAAAGACAAAGGTAAAGGTAAATGGCAACCTATGAGGACAAGGCCTCCACATGAATATGAGAAAGAGAATGTGGCACCACAAAAGAAGTTTAATGTAACTAGGCAAGGACATGGATCATAGCAACAACAACACCATAGAGGTGATGGCACTCATCAGTTGGAGTGTTGGACATGTGGCAAGGAACACCTTAAAAGAGATTGTGCACAGAATCAAGGTGGTAGGCCTCAAATATACAGTGCACAAGAAGCACATACTATTGGGGATGTTGGTCAGAGTATTCCATGTACCTATCCAACAGTGGACAATATTTTGGGGTGTATTATATTCTTTCCATGACTAGCCACCCTAGTTAATCGGGGGGTTAGAGGGGGAGGCGGAGCCCCCCCTTCATTGCCCCGACTGTGCAGCGGTGGGGTCACAGGGGGTTTTAGGGGGTAGTTAGCTCCCCTCTACGAGGTCTGGAGCAGCGCCCTGGAGAAATTTGTTTTGGACCCTATACTAGGTGGGGCGAACCTACCCATCATTGGTTTTGTCCATGGTTTTCACACATGGTTTTTTGGAGGCAATGGTTTTTGGTCCATGGTATTGGATGCTTCGACATGTATATATATGTATTGTAACATTGAAAGGAACATAATGAAAAATCAAGCTGGTAGTCCCGGTTTTGGGATCCAGGGGAAAATATTTGTGTATATGTGTTTTATGTGTTATGCTCTCACATTGTTTATTTTCTGTGTTTTAGAATTCGTATGTAGGTAATTATTGTATGGGGTTAAAACCTACATTTGGTACCAGAATATTTTTGGCTTCAAGGGGATGCCTTTGTTCTTGAGGGGTTTTTCTTGGGCCTGTGGTAGACCCTATTCAGTGGGAGATCTATGGGATCGATTCTAGTGGTGAAAGAAGATGGTGAGCAGTGGAAAGATAGAGATTGACAAATTTAATGGTCAGAGTTTTGAGTTGTGGAAACTCAAGATGGTAGATTTGTTGGTGGATAAGGATCAATGGATCGTGGTAGATCTGGATACTAAACCAACGGGAGTGTCTGATGAAGAATGGAAGAAGTTGGATTGGAAGGCAAAGAGCACAATGCGATTGTGTGTCTCAGATTCAGTATTGTTGAATGTATCATGGGAAGCTACGACCAAGGCTTTGTGGGACCAATTAGGGACTTTGTACCAATCTAAGTCTTTGGTGAATAAACTATTCCTATGGAAAAAAGTTGTATAACCTGAGGATGAAAGATGGAGACTCGATGAAAGAGAATCTGAATGCATTTAATACTGTGGAAAGTCAATTATTATCTGTTGATATTAAAATTTCAGATGAAGATAAGTGCATCAATTTGATGTGTTCTCTACCATATTCGTGGGATAGTCTGGTTATTGCAATAGGTAGCAATGAAACTGCCTTGTAGTTTGATGAAATAGTCTCATCCTTGCTGACAGAAGACATGAGATGGAAAAATATGGAGAGCCAGAATGGTGATGCCTTGTCTGTACAAGGACAGTCCCAGAACATAAACAAAAATAAGTCATCGAGTGGGAAATCTAAATCTAGAGGGAGATCTAAATCTCCAGGAAAACCTGTAAAGGTGGTTTGCTGGAAATGCGGAAAGGAAGGACACTACAAAAGGGACTATAAATCTAAAGCTCTTGACAAAGGAAAGGGAACTATTGATTCTCCTTCTGCAAAGGCGAAAACCACCTCCGATGAAGGTGGGGATTTGTACTTGCCTTCTTCAAGTACACATATAGATCATGAGGCATTGTTGATTGACTCAGGTGCATCCTTTCACTTCACTCCCCATAGAAAGTGGTTCTGCGAGTATGAGAAATACGATGGTGGTGATGTCTTCTTAGGGGATGATAGGAAGGCTAGAATCGTTGGTCATGGAAAAGTAAAGTTGAAGTTGCAAGGTGGAATGGTTAGAACACTTCCGAGTGTTCTGCATATTCCTGCATTGGCTAGAAATTTGATTTTTGTATGCAAGTTGGATGATGCAGGTGTAAAAACAATGTTCAAGAAGGATACTTGCAAGATGGTTCAAGGAGCACTGGTATTGATGCAGGGAGTTCAGGTTGGAACTCTGTACAAGCTGCAAGGTAGCACTGTTATTGATGGGTGCAACAATTATGTGGTTCCTAAAAGTGGAGCAGAAAATATAATGGTCTCTGGAGAGAATACCATGTTGTGGAATCAAATGATTGGACATATTGGAGAGAACGACCTTCGAATACTTCATGGTAATGGTATGAGTAATAGCTCTCTAAATTTTGATTTCTGTAAAAATTTTGTATATGGGAATCAGAATCGAGTGAGTTTCCCCTCTGGTGGTAAGAGGGTAAAACAACTATTAGAGCTTGTGCACAGTGATGTGTTTGGACCTGTGAAGGTTCCATCACTGGGTATGTGTACTATGTATCATTTATAGATGACTTCTCAAGGAATAAATGGATATATTTACTTAATAAGAAATATGAAGTCTTTGACAAGTTTAAAGAATTTAAGGTTCTGGTGAAAAACTAGACAGAGAAGAAGATAAAGGTGTTGAGGTCAGATAACAGTGGAGAGTTTTGCAACAAGGAATTTGAAGAATTATGTAAGAAGTGTGGTATAGCACGGCAGAAGACTACTCCATACACACCTGAGAAAAATGGAGTTGCAAAAAGAATGAACAAGACGTTCATGGAAAGGGCAAGAATCATGCTCAGTGATGCCAAGTTAGGACAAGAATTATGGTCAGAGGTGGTGAAGACAACATGTTACTTGGTCAACAGATCACCTTCATCAGTGTTGGAGGATAAGGCTCCACAAGAGGTATGGACTGGTAAAAAACCCTCTCTTTCACATCTAATGGTATTTGGATGTGATGCATATGTACATGTTTCAAAGGAGAAAATAACCAAGTTGGCTAGTAAATCTGGAAAGTGCATCTTTATTGGGTATAAGGGTGGTTTAAAGGGTTATAATCTTTGGAACCCAGTAACAAGAAAGGTTGTGTACAATTGAGATGTGGTGTTCAGAGAGGTGAAAGATGTTATTAAACATGAACTCCGACCAAAGGAACCTAAGAAGATAGAGTTTGAGCTAAAGGAGGAAGAATCAGACTTTACAGCAGAAGAGGAATCAAAATATGAAGAGCCACAAACTTTGGTTGTAAGAAGATCAGTTCGAGAAGAAAGGAAGCCAAAAAGGTATAGTCCATCTACTTTCTATTCAAATTTTTCTTTATCTATTATTGATGACGGTCCCAAAATTGAAGGAAGTAGTAGATTCAAAGGATGGAAAACTGTGGAAATAGGCCATGGTTGATGAAATGGCATCTTTGCGCAAAAATGATGCTTGGGATCTGGTGGAGTTGCGGGCTAGAAGGAAAGCCATTGGTAGCAAATGGGTGTTCAAGAAGAAGACAAATGCAAAAGGAAAGGTGGAGAATTACAAATCATGGTTGGTACAAAAAGGTTATTCCCAGGTGTCGGGAATTGATTTTGGTGATATTTTTTCTCCTATTGCCAAGTTAGCTTCTATTAGATTACTTTTATCTATTGTTGTTGCTTTTGATTTTGAGGTAGAATAGATGGATGTGAAGACAAAATTTCTTCACAGGGATCTAGAAGAGGAGATCTACATGAAGGAACCTAAAGGTTTTGCGGTGAAGGGTGAGAAAGAACTGGTATGCAAGTTAAAGAAGTCTTTGTATGGGTTAAAACAGTCGCCAAGGATGTGGTATTAGAAATTTGATACATTTATATGAGGACTTGGCTTCACCAGAAGCAAAGTAGATCACTGTGTGTATTTTAAATTAATTGGTGACCGTGTTATTTATCTAGTCTCTTATGTGGATGATATGTTGCTGGTTGGAAATGACAAAGAAAGTATCCATGATTTTAAGACCCAATTGTCCTCCAAATTCGACATGAAAGATCTTGATGCTGCAAACTATATTTTTGGCATGGAAATTAAAAGAGATCGGGCAAAGAGGAAGCTCTAGTTAAACCAGAGGAAGTATGTTGAGGCAATACTATAGAGGTTTAATATGCAGGAGAGTAAATCGGTGAAGTTTCCTATTCTTGTAGGTGTAAATTTATCTTTTGAATAGTGTCCCAAGACACAAGAAGAGGAAGAGGACATGTCTCGTGTTCCATATGCAAGTGCAATCGGTAGCCTGATGTATGCAATGGTTTGTACTAGACTAGACACTGCACATGCAGTGGGAGTATTGAGCAGGTTTATGTCCAAACCAGCTAAGGAGCATTGGACAATAGTGAAGCGGGTTTTCAGGTATTTGCGTGGCACTAGTGATTATGGTTTATGCTACCAAGGAAGACCAGGATTAGATAAAGTGCCAGATATTTGTGGCTTTGTTGATGTAGACTGGGTTGGAGATCTGGATCAGAGAAGATCTACAAGTGGGTATGTGTATAACCTATTTGGAGGTGCAGTCAGTTGGATGAGTAAGAAACAATCTGTAGTGGCACTATCAACTACAGAGGCAGAATACATGGCAGCCACTCATGCAAGCAAGGAAGCAGTTTGGTTGCAGAGATTGTGTTCAAGTATGGGGTTAGGACAGGGAGCTATAAGGATAGACTGTGACAGCCAAAGTACAATTTTCTTGGAAAAGAACCCTGCTTATCACTTAAGTACAAAGCACATTGATGTTCAATATCACTTTGTGAGTGATATGATAGAAGAAAAAAGGGTGTTGCTAGTAATGGTGGACACTTTACATCTGTTAGCTCTGAGAAGTTCTCTTGGTGTAGAGAAACAATGGGTGTTTTAAGGCTGGATAAATGACTAAGCTCTCCTGTGGCCCCCTGTGGAAAGAAAACAACAAGTGGGAGAATGTCGGGTTGTGTTATATTCTTTCCATGACTAGCGACCCAAGTTAACCGAGGGGTGAGGGGGGCCAGAGCCCCCCCTTCATTGCACCAACTATGTAGCGGAGGGGTCACAAGGAGTTTGAGGGGGGCAATTAGCTCCCCTCTACAGGGTCTGGGGTAGTGCCCCGGGGGAAATTTTTTTGAACCCTATAATAAGTGGGGCGAACCTACCTATGGTTTTGTGCATGGTTTTCGCACAAGGTTTTTTGGACGCAATGGTTTTTCGTCCATGGTATTGGATCCTTCGGCATGTAGATATATGTATTGTAACATTGAAAGGAACATAATGAAAAATCAAGCTGGTAGTCCCGGTTTTGGGATCCAGGGGAAAATCTCTATGTATATGTGTTTTATGTGTTATACTCTCGCATTGTTTATTTTCTATGTTTTAGAACTCGTATGTAGGTAATTTATGTACGGGGTTAAAACCTACACAATAGGTAACAAAATCATCAAGAATCTATCATTGAGATGGATGGTAAGATTTGTGATCAAGTTATTTTTATTTTGATTGACCCTAGATCTAATTATAACTATGTTAGTCCTGAATTGGTCGATGAGTGTGCTTTGAGTAAGGAATTTCATGCAGAGTCTTAGTTAGCGCAGTTGGCTACAGTTATGAAGAAGAGAGTTCATCATTGATTAAGAGCTTACACATTTAAATGTATTACCATTGCGATCATACAGTTCGTTGTTGGGCGTGGATTCATTGTATCTATATATAACCAAGGTAGACTGCTATGACAAAGGCATTAAGTGTGTTGATGATAATTGAAAACCAAGAGTCTTAGAGGGTAATCAGAAAGCCACATCAGCTAGGATGGTGACAACCATGCGGGTAAAGTGTAGCTGTAGGAAGGGTTGTATTTTATTTGCAGTACTGTCATGAAGCCAACTCACAAAAAGATAGAAAAGATAGATGAACGTCTTAGAAATAAGCCTCTTCGAGGGGGAAACCTCCTTTACATTACACAAATGAACAATTCTTGATGATTCAAATGACAAAACTCCTTTCTATATATATGGAGTCTAAGGGGTCACAATATAACCAAGCCGACCTAACAATAATAATATAAAGGCACAAAAATAACAATAGAGGGATTCTATGGGGCACAATAATAACAATATGGGGACAATAAGGGCACAACAATAACAATAACGGATACAACAACAATAGTAATGGGGGAATCACTAGTATTATAGGGACCTAACATGCCCCTCTCCTTCAAAAAAGTGTTGCCCTCAACGCTTGAGTAGTTTTAGATGCTTCTGTATAAAATTCTCATCCTCCCATGTGGAATCTTCAATGGGTATGTGTTTCTGGGAAAACTAGTATATCTAAAGAATGCTAGCCTTCTAGGTTTGGCAGCTACCCTAGATACAACAGTTTAAAGAAATTCAATGATTTCTTTTATGTGTAACAAATAAGAGAAAGATAGTGGAACCAACCTGGAACTTCCGCTTAATCCCTTGTTTGATCTCTCTCTCCTTTGACAGATCTTGCAAGTGCTCCCCGTACTTAACATGCTTGGAGAGTACCTGCATAAGTACAGCAACGAAGAACCATCGAAGCATCATTATCTATTACAACATAAACATTATAGAATCAGATATATAATGAAAAAATGATAGCGTTCACAAATGATAACATTCACAATTGCATAATCATATGGAGGAAAACTTGAAGAGCTTTATTAATAGAAGGGAGAATTACAACCCAGTTGTCTGATCCAGCATCATCCTCCCAGCTTTGATCCTTCCTCACCTCATGAATTAGAAATATCACACCAATAATACAATGTTATTTCCTCAATTACAAACTATCAGCACTTACATGCAATTCACCTGCTTCCAACCTCTAGATCTCTTGAATTGGAGATCCATTTATAGATGTGTGCAAGGGTGTGATTCATCCATGGGGTTTGATTAGTGTCATTCCACTTGTTTCAATGGGTTCCACAAGAGTAGGGATTGGATATTTCTTAGATCCCTTATTCATCCTTGGGTGAATTCAAAGAGGCAAGTGACATATGAGAAAGTTTTGGAAGATTCCATGAGCAATCAACTGGCAAATGTCTCAAACATTTGTCCATCCTCACCCATTGCACCCTATAGAAGGCTTAAACAGTATGCATCACACCTTGGTAGTGTACCACTCACTATGCATCGAACTTTCCCAGCGGAGTAGTCACTATAGTTCAATTTAGGCAGTTTATGGATGGTTTCTCAGATGGAATTTTTGGGGAATAATGTATTTAGATGACTATGTTCCTTTAGGGTATGAAACAACTATTTTAGGGGTTGATGAGCCCTAATACACTGACATATAAGTTTGTGGTTGATGTGCCAAAATATGTCTATAATAGTTGCCCCCTAAAGCATGAGGTCGTAAATATTCATGTCGGGTGAAATGCTTTATCATGAGGATCCAAAGTTTCGAACTGGAAGGTGACTTGCATAAGTTACAATACAATACATCATCATAATATAATTTCGTGATCTAGCTGAGGGAGGCATTTCCATGCTCATCTTTATAAATTTCATTTCATGTACATAGATCACATAGTCATCTGTAGATGCAAATTGGTGATTCTTCAGATATAGAGTCATCATCCATGGTTAGGATGACCATTTGTGCAGAGCCTTCATACATTTGATGTTTTAATATCCCTGCATATATCGCAGCTTGGATGGATGAAACTAGATCCGAGGTCTTCAAACTTGTTCAATCTTCGCTCTATGTACAATTCAAACCATGTGAAGAGATGTTTTGAAGTCGAACATGGAAAGACATCGCCTGATTACCAGCCAATGATGTGAGCCGTTAACAGACACGAGAGGAATCATCGATAATGATAATGACCCTCAAGGTACTACAGCACAATTCACGTGGTGTGAATATATGATCCGATGTCGAACACCACGCAAAATCTTTTGGTCGAAGGTCATTGATGTCAACCTGTCGTTGGAAGTGAGAAACTTTCCATTGATGTATGCAAGCTTCAAAGCACTGAAAGGGTTGTTCCTAAGTCAACTTCTTGGATAATGAGCCGATGTCGACAAGAAGTGACTCATCTTAGGAGGGCCTTGATGTAACCCATATCTATGACATGAAATGAAGCAAATGATTTCTAGAGGTGAAAATAAACTGACGACAAGGTTCAGGAATGGTGGTCATGAAAAAAAGAAGGTTGGAGGTATTGCAGTGTATGAGACATTAACTAGATGGTGGTTTCTCAACTAAATGACTTCTCTTGAACATGTCGGTGACACTGAGATGAATTGCTAGCGTTAACCCCAAAAGATGGATGGTATGAAAGACCAACAGTGAGATGATCAATGAATGGAATAACCCAACCCAACTCAATAATGGTGATGAAGTGAAAGTGTCATGTTCAAAAGCAACTTGCTACCTTAAATTCTTCAAGCCTTTTCCCTTTTTCCCTAGTCATTGCTGACCAGAACCTCTTTATTTTTGTCAAGATTGAGGAGGATAACATATGCTTGTTCCATAATTCACCCTTCGGGCAAACATGTTGCTATTTACTGTTTTAACGAGTCTAGTGACAGTGAAACTCAGTCTCGTCTAGATGGACAAGTTTGTCGCTATTGTTTTAACAAATTTAACGACAAGGATAACTCGGTCCTTTTCATGTTTAGAGAGTTTGAAAAGGGATTAAAAGAAAACTCCATAAGTTATTTTTCGTAAAGTAATCCCTCAGGTCCGAAAGAGGATAAAATAATACAGGAGGGATGAAATTTCCAATACTTTAACAAGCAGGAAAAGGCAAGTGCTCGACAATCTTTTCATATTTAACGAATCTAAAAAGGGTTTAAAGAGGACTCTATTTTGAGGAACGAGTGGTATCTAGGGTAGCAACTGGTTCCGATGATTTTGGAACTTCTCAAAAAGGGTAAAACAACCAAGTGAAAGCATATGATCGGTCGATGAGATGGTGGTGATGAGATGAAAACAACCAAGGCTCAAAAGGTTGATAGAATGGCAATCACAAGGATTTAAAAATTGAAAATGTGTTCATTTTTAGACAAGCTTGAACCATAGGGAACTACGCTTGGATTCGGTTTCATTTTTACACAAGCTTGAAACAAAAAACTATGCTTAGATTCAATTTCATTTTTACACAAGCTTGAAATGAAGAAACTATGCTTGGTTTCAATTTCATTTTTACACAAGCTTGAAATGACGAAACTATGCTTAGATGAAGTTTCATTTTTACACAAGCTTAAAACGACAAAAATATGCTTGGATTCAATTTCATTTTTACACGAGCTTGAAATGAAGAAACTATGCTTGGATTCGGTTTCATTTTTACACAAGCTTGAAACAACAAAACTATGCTTGGAAATAAAATTGAAAATGGGTTCATTTTTAGACAAGCTTGAACCATGGGAAACTATGCTTGGATTCGGTTTCATTTTTACATAAGCTTGAAACGAAAAAACTATGCTGGAAAATTGGAGATGCGTTCATTTTTAGACAAGATTGAACCATGGGAAACTATGCTTGGATTCGATTTCATTTTTACACAAGCTTGAAACGAAAAAAAATTATGCTTGAAAAATGGTTTGCATGCCCCCAACATGATGAAAGGGAGAGTCTCTTGTAACTAGATGGAATTGGTTGGGTGAGGCAGGACGGTTATCCAACACCTCTTTGGTTTCATCCAGATAGACAAAGGTGAATGTTGTGATAGACCATTCACATAACCCACATGGAAACTTATCTTTACCATTAGGTGCATGCCCCCAAGCTTCATTACATTCACCAGATTACTCCTAGCTATCAGGTGATGGAATGAAGGTTCAAGTGGTATGATTGATGTAAATGGACCATTTAGGGATGATGATTGACTTGGAGCTATGTTTGGACCAAGAAATGAAAGCTGGTCAATGGTGACAATCTTGCCTTCATTTGGGAAAAGCATCATTCGAAAGAGTGTTGAAATAATAGATTCCATGTTATAAACATAATCGCGCCCAAGAAGCAAATTGTAATCTAAAGTTCCTGGGACTATCATCACGTTCAAATAAATAGTTTTTCCTCCCAAAGTAATAGGTAACTTAGGAAGGATCCCTAATCGTCAACTGGTTCCTTTGTTAAAGCTTAACAGATTCTGTGTAATGGGTGCAAGCGGTGGCGAACCGAGTGCTTTCCAAGCAATTGAGGAAAGGATAATCACTGATGCACCTTCATCTATAATAGTGCCAGAGACAATCATTTTACAATCTTGTACTATGATCTAGAAAGGCACATAAGAAGGAAGGCAGGATCCTGCCAGTCGATTCCAATCAAAGGAAGTGACTAGACTACTTGGAGGGGGTACCGAAGAAATGGTAGAATTAACTCCTTGAGTTACGAGAATTGGAGATTTTTCCTCCTGTCTTGATGGAACAGGCAGATTGCCCCCAAGGTCGTTAGAATCCGAAGTAACAAAAAGAACTTGAACAATATCATTTTCACTCTCTTCGGGAAAGGTACAATTAGCTGAAGGTGAAATCGGGTCAACTTTTACCTCGGCTTGTTGATTTTGGTCTGGTATAGACTCATAGGATTCACTTTCAGAGAGAGTGGTTTCGACTGATGGTTGATTTAAGTTAGTTAGTTTTTCAAATAGTAAAGGATTTAAGGAGAGTTTCCTATAACCAGATGGAAGTCGCTACGATGAAGCAGGATGGTTATCTAATACTCTTTTGGCTTCATCCAAAAAGGGACAAAGGTGAAGGGAATGATTACCTTCACATAACCTACGTGGAATCCTAACCTTTCCCTTCTGTCCATGAACTTTAATATCACTAGTTGATGGTGTGTTACCAGCATGATCTCCAGAGGTTGATGACACGGGATGGTGTGAGAGGGAAGACCATTCTTTCAAGATCCAAGGAAAGTATGGACAATTTTGATGAAAATTTTCTCCCGCACAAATTATGCATGGATATTTGGGTTTGCAAGCAATGGTTTCTTGGTTGCCCCCTTGCTAAATTGGCTTCTTCTTCTTCTCCTACCATTTCTTCTTCTTCTTAGCCACTTGGTTACTAGCATCAATACTTTCACCAAGCGAAGAGGAAGAAGGGGAGGAAGAAATAAACAAGGAAGAAGG
This sequence comes from Pinus taeda, assembly GCA_000404065.3. Classification (NCBI taxonomy): domain Eukaryota; kingdom Viridiplantae; phylum Streptophyta; class Pinopsida; order Pinales; family Pinaceae; genus Pinus; species Pinus taeda. Next base: position 134,136 of record APFE030570306.1, read on the forward strand.
CAAAGGGTCAACTTTAGGATCAACTAGAGGTTGATTTTGTCTAGTTGAAGGTGTACCCGATTGTGGAGAAATCACCACATTTTGAACCAAAGAGGTTGAAAACAACCATACTAGCAGGCCAATGGTAAGTCCTGGAAGGGATAATGTAGCCATATAAGGAGCACCAATATTTCCGAAAGAAGGAAAAGGACTAGGATTCCCTTCAAAAGGGATTCCTTGATCAGTGGACTCCAGATTTGTCTCCATATATCTCAACCTAAGATCAACTAAGGAACATGGATGTTATTCTGAATTCAATTAATTTTAATGACACTTGGACACAACTTTGCTTTTTTAGTTTTTAAGAGTCGAGAAAAAGCTAAAGATGACTCTAGTCTCCTTCGATTTTTAATGAGCTTGAAAGGACAAGTGCT
>APFE030570306.1:135122-169620 GCA_000404065.3 Pinus taeda
AGGACAAGTGCTCAGATGGACCTTTTCTTTTAAAGAGTCGAAAAAGAACGAAAGTGACTACTCTGGAAAATCTAGACAGAGGGATTACCAAACCAATCACAAAACTACAATATACACCTTGGTGATAAATTAAAGAGAAATTACCAAGGACTTATGTACAACAGTCAATCTTCCTAAATGTTATGTTCAGTGCATTGTGATCAATAAGGCGGCAGACTCGGCTTCCTATGGATAAAGGATTTAAGCCTATTGTGGTCTCCCAATATATACGTTATGGTACGGGGAGCACAATTCTATGCTAGCACTTGTCGTATCAAGGAGGAGGAATCATCCAACCTTCGATGAAAATGATAGTCGCTAGTTTTAATGATGTTGGAACATGTCTCTAGCCAAGACCTCTAGATATGTTGTGTTAAGTTCCAAAGCGTTGTTAGGTTCATTGAAATTTATTTTAAAGTTGATCTTGTTTAGAGTTTGCCTTTCAATGCTTCACTACGTGATGATGATCTGAAATTCCTAAGATGAAATCTACAATGATAAACAATCTTTGTTTATTTTGAGCAATGAAAATCCTAGCTACTAGGGAAAGAAGATAACAGTGCTTTTAAGCAAAGAGAAAAGAGCACACACTAGTGCATTTCCCTAAATCTTCTTTTTGCACACAAGTCTAAAAATGCTAAATGAAAATGCATGTATTTGTTTTCATTTTCCTTAATGTGAAAAATGCCAAAAAAGAAAACTAAATGTAGCAAAGATCTGAAATGTTTCACTCAAAATGACATTTTCAACAATTTCTTCTTCAAAAGAGAAAGGAAGACTCAAAACAACACTTTTCAATTTTGAATAAAAAATGCTTTCGACACTTTGAATATAAAAAAATCAAACCAAATACATGATGAAAAGTTCAATCGATTATCAAGGGAAGGAAGAATTCACGACACTTCTCTTTTCGACACAAAACTACAATTACGACACTTTTTGTATCAAAGCGACAAATAAACTTAAACAACTTTTCGACAAAGAATTGTAAATAATGAACAAATACATAAAAACATTCACTAATCCTAATGTGATTGAGGCTGATCTAAGTGATGCAAGTAAGTTTCAATAAAGAGGCACTGTTCATAAGCAGCAAAACAACCAAACAAAACTGAAAACAAGGTCAAAAATCCTCAATTTCTAGAATGGAAAAAGAGTTCAGTCAATCATCACACCTAGGCTTTACAGAAATAGAGATGCATCACACTTACTACACTCGGGAGGTGCAACGCATACTGAGTTATAGTGGAAGACAGTGCAATGGTCTAGGGAGTGCAACTAAAATGGTTTTTACCTCAAATGTGCAGTTGTTTTCAATGAGTTAAGTTGCATTTTGATGAAAAATAAACAGCAAAGTATGATGGAATGTCTTGAGATGTTACTAAGCTACCAAAAGGGCATCTATATTTACTTGTAATTCAAATGTTTAATTCATAAACTAAACCAGAGATTGACTGAAGCAACATTCATCTACTATGAAATTGCTGAGCAAGAGCAGTTCAAAGGCTACATGGCTGACTTCAGACTCTGTCTATAGTTTATAAAACAAACAATAACAACAAACAAACATATGTTCATTCCCCAGCAGAGTCACCAATTCGTTTCTAGGAAAACTAGTATTCCTAAAGAATGCTAGCCCTCTAGGTTTGGCAGCTACCCTAGAAACAACAGATTAAAGAAATTCAATGATTTCTTCTATGTGTAATAGATAAGAGAAATATAATGGAACCAACCTGGAACTTCCGTTTAATCCCTTATTTGATCTCTCTCCCCTTTGACAGATCCTACAACTCCTCCCTGTACTTAACATGCTTGGAGAGTACCTGCACAAGTACAGCAACAAAGAACCGTCAAAGCATCGTGATCTATTACAACATAAACATTACAAAATCAGATATATAATGAACAAATGATAGCATTCTAAAATGATAAAATTCACAATTGCACAATCATATGGAAGAAAACTTGAAGAGCTTGATTAATAAAAGGGAGAATTACAACCCAGTTTTCTAATCTACCATCATCCTCCTAGCTCCAATCCTTCTTCACCTCATGAAATAGCAAGATCACACCAACAATACAATGCTCTTTCCTCAATTACAAACTATCAGAACTTACTTGCAATTCACCCCCTTCCAGCCTCTAGATCTCTTGAATTGGAGATCCATTTATAGATGTGTGCAAGGGTGTGAGTCATCCATGGGGTTTGATTAGTGTCATCCCACTTGTTACAATGAGTTCCACAAGAGAAGGGATTGGAGATTTCTTACATCCCTTATTCATCCTTGGGTGAATTCAGAGAGGCAAGTGTCATGGGAGAAAGTTCTGGAAGATTCCATGAGCAATCAACTGACAAATGTCCTAGACATTTGTCCATCCTCACCCATCGCACCCTATAGAAGGCCTAAATAGTATGCATCGCACCTTGGTAGTGTACCACTCACTATTCATCACACTTTGCTAGTGGAGCAGTCAGTATGGTTCAATTTAGGCAGTTTATGGATGGTTTCTTAGATAGAACTTTTGGGGAAGGATGTATATAGATGACTATGTTCCTTTAGGGTATGAAACAGCTCTTTTAAGGGTTGATGAGCCCTAATACATCGACATATAAATTTTGGGTTGATGTGCCCAAATATGTCTATAATAGTATGTTCTTCCACTCGATGAGATACTCTAAAATTGATCGATTTCGTAGCTGTCGAGTTCTTGTTTCTTTGACTGCTTCAGGTTCCAATATGATTTTTCCTTCCTCATCAAGTTCTGGAAATATTGTTTGAACTGGAAGCTTGTCACCTATAGCCTTCTTTAAGCATGAAACATGGAAAACTAGGTGCACTTGGGAACTGCAGGAAGCTCCAATTTGTATGCCATTGTACCTATCTTTTGCAACACCTTGTATGAACCATAATACTTTGGTGATAATTTATTATCCTTCTTAGCTTTCTTGAGGGACATTTTTTTATATGGTTGTAGCCATAGGAATACCCAATTCCCTACATCAAAACTTCTTTCGCTGCAATGTTGATCTGCCTACTATTTCATTCTATTCTAAGCCAAGGTGAAGTTATCCTTTAAGAGTTGGAGAACTTGTTGTTGATGCTCAATGTGATCTTCCACTGATGGAACCTTAGAATGTTCTCTTAAATATGATGTGATGGATGGTGGATGATATCCATAAAGTGCCATAAATGGGGTCATTTTTGTTGCAGGATGGAAGGAAGTGTTATAGCACCATTCAGCCATAGGAAACCATTTGACCCATTGTGCCTGTTTATCAGATACAAAGCAACGAAGATATCCTTCTAAACATTTGTTTACTATCTCAGTTTGCCCATCAGATTGAGGATTATAAGATGAGTTATGAGCTAACTGAGTACCAAGACAAGAAAATAATTTTTTCCAAAAATTTCCAGTGAAAATGGGATCTTTGTCACTTAATCTTTGGGTTTCCATGTAGCTTTTGAATTGTTTCCATAAATGCAGTAGAAACTGTACTCACTTTAAATGGATGAGATAATGCACAAAAGTGTGCATGCTTGGTAAGTTTCTCAACTACCACCATGATAACACTCTTTCCTTCAGACTTGGGTAAACTTGTGATAAATTCCATTGAAACCTCCTCCCAACATTAGCTTGGAATGGATAAAGTTTGTAATAGTCTTGGGGTCTTAATTGTTTCAACTTTATTTTGTTGGTAAACCAAACATTCTGCCACAAACTTTTGAATATCCGATTTAAGGCCATCCCAAAAAAAATCCTTCTTAACCCTATGGTAGGTTTCTAGAAATCCTGAGTGCCCTCCTAAGGGAGAGGTGTGCAATTCCCTAAGAATCTTTTGTTTGAGTTGGGAATTCTTACATAGGTATAATCGATCCTTGTACCATAACGAATAATTTTTCCAGCTAAATGTATCACATGTATTGGGATCTTGTGGTATCTTTTGAATGAGTACCCACACTTCCTCGTCATTCTTCCATTCATCCCTTGCTTCATTTATCCAATCTAGTCACATAATAGAAATGGCACAAAGAAATGCTTCCACATGCTCATCCTTTCTTGAGAGTGCATCTACCACAACATTTTGCTTCCATTTTTTGTAGATGATTTCAAAGTCATAACCCAACATCTTTGTGACCCATTTTTGTTACTCTTCTGAAGATAATATTTATTCTAAAAATTATTTAAGATGATCATGATCTGTTTTTACCTTGAAGTGTATTCCCATTAGGTAGGGTCACCATTTCTTAAGTGCATGTAGTATTGCCAACATTTCCTTCTCTTAAATATCTCTGTGTAAATACTTTCCTTTGATTACATGACTTTTCAAAGCAATGAGTCTTTCTTCTTACATTAAAACAACACCAATTACATTTTCTGAGGCAACACATTCCATAATAAAGGTTTTTGTGAAGTTCGGTGTAGCTAAGACTGGTGCTTGGCACATTGCCTCTTTAAGATGTTCAAAGGCCTTCGTTGCTTTTGGAGTCCATGAAAATGCATATTTCTTCAATAATGTTTTTATAGCTGCTGCTAGCCTCCCATAATTCTTAACAAACCTGTGAAAATACCATGTCAACCCGAGAAATCCTTGTATATGCTTTATGGATGTGGGGATTTTCCATTCCTTAATGGTTTTAATTTTACTAGGGTCTACCTTAACACCTTCATGAGATACAATATGACCCAGATATTCCGCCTCTTGTACTCCAAAGAAATATTTGGACATTTTTCCATATAATTGCTTCTCCTCCAATAGTTTGAGCACCATGTCAACATGTTGGACATGATCCTTCGAATACTTGTTGAAGATTAGTATATCATCAAAAAATACTAACACAAATTTTCTAAGGAATGGTTTGAAAATGGAATTCATCAAGCCTTGAAATGTTGAAGGTGCATTGGTAAGGCCAAAAGGCATGACCAAAAATTCATAATGACCCTCATGAGTTCTAAATGTTGTTTTTGGAATGGCTTCAATCTTCATTCTGATTTGATGATATCCTGAATGAAGATCCAACTTGGTGAAGTAAATTGATCCATGCAATTCATCCAGCAATTCATCAATGACAGGAATGGAAAACTTATCTTTAATAGTGAGCTTGTTGAGCTCCCTATAATCCAGACACATGCTCCATGATCCATCCTTCTTGTGCACCAATACTACTGGAGCTAAGAAATAACTTTGACTTGATTGAATTATACGAGCCTCTAGCATTTCTGCAACCATACGTTCAATTTCACTCTTTTGGGCATAGGGATATCTGTACGGCCTGATGTTTGGAGGAACACTTATTGGAATCAAATGAATAGCATGATCATGACCATGAATAGGTGGGAGACCTTTGGGAGTCTCAAATACCTTGGAATGATTGTCCAAGACTTTTTGGAGATCTAGAGAAATACATGATTCCAATGTGGAAACATTTAGCGAACATAATTGTGCAATTACACCTCTTTATTCCTTTTTTAGAAGCTTTGTCATACTGTTAGAGATGATTATCTTTCCATGTTTCCCTACAATACCCCTTAATTCAACTTCCTTTCCTTCCACAAAAAATTTCATGAAAAGTTCTAGAAAATTAAAAGCTATTGTACCTAAGGATTGTAGCCATTGGACTCCCAGTACAACATCAACACCTCCCATTGGAATGGAAAGCATTGGGCTAGTCAATACATATTCTCCCATAGATAGCTTGATATTATGGCACTTTCTGGAGCAATTTGTTGTTCCTCCATTTGCAACCATTACTTGACACTCTAGTGCTGAATATAAGAAGCAATTCAATTCTTTTGCTACCTTACAATGAATAAAATTGTGGGTACTTCTTGAATCAATCAACATTATACCTTTTTCTTCTTGATTTGTCCTTCTATCTTAATTGTTTGAGGAGTGGTAATTCCTACCAATGCATTACAGGATATGGTCAGATTCATTTCTTCTTTATCTAGGCTTTGTTCCTCGAGTATATCCTCTTCTTTTGACCTTTATTGCTCCTTTTCTTCTTCCTCTTCACAATCTATGTAGAATAATTTCTTCTCAACACACTTATGACCTTTAGTGTATTTTCTATCACAACTGTAACAAAGCCCTTTTGCTCTTTTTTCTTCCAATTGTTGTGGTGTCAACCTTATAGGTTGTGGAAGACTAGGGGCAACAACACTTCCGTCTTTATAGTTGTGAGTGCTATGCTTCCTGGTTGCCATAATTTTGCTTTCCATTTTTCTTGCTAACCTGAATGCCTTCTCTAATGAATCAGGTTCCCAAAGGTGAACATCATGTTGGATATTATCCTTTAAAGTCCCTATGAACACATCAATCCTATGCTCCTCTAGAATATTTTTTACCCTTAAGTTCAATTTTTGGAACTCCTCAATGTGCTCCATTATTGAACCCTTTTGTTTGAGACTTATCAAGGCTAAAAAAAGTGTTGATTTTTGTATCCTCATAATGTGCTATCAATTCTTCTGTAAAAATTGCATAAGTGATAATTTGTTTACAATATCAAAGCCATTGATACCATACAAACTGATTTGGTTCCAAATATAAAGTTGCAATACGTACCCTTTTTGTGTTTTGCACATCATTGAGATCGAAAAATTGCTCCATTTGTAATATCCATGTTGCGGGATCCTTGCCATCAAAATTCCTCATATCAATTTTTGGAATATGGTAGGTCCTCAATCCCACATTAGAGTCTATGAAATCATGATTAAAATTACTTTTGTTTGCATCATGAGTTTCCTTTACTACCTTTTCACCATTAGTAAGTATTTCTTGTAGAAAATTTGTCAAATTTGTCTTCAAATCTGCCATGTCTGTCTTCAAATCTGTCTTTAAATATGCCATGTCTCTCTTCAGATCTATCTTCAAATATATTTTCAAATCATCCATCTTAGCTTCCATGCCCTTTATCTTAGATTTCACGTCATTTATCTTAGCTTCTGTTAGCTTTTGTGCAAGTGACACTTGTTGCACTTGGTCTTGTAATTTTGATATATCAAGTAGCATTTCTTCCTCTTCTTCATGAGTCATGCTAGAGCTTTCAGGTTGCTTACTAGGTGTTTGCATTTTCTTTCCTTGGGGCATCAATTACCGATAATAATGCTCTACTATGCCCTTTGAATTCCTTCAAAATAAATTTTCAAGCCAAGCTTAAGCAAAAATTTAAAAAAATCTACACACCTGTTTTCACTTTGTAGGAGCTCGATATTATCTCTGATGTATCTTCGTACATTCGTATCATCCAGTTCTGAAATTGTGATTTGCAGTAGCCATTTGTGTCCTCTTTCCAATGCCACCAGTCTGATCCAAATTGGATTCTCCAAGGAATAGTTATGCGAAATCTCCCACAGGGACCTGATTATAGACTAGTTCAGTAGAGCGAACTTGTACGATGTGCCATGAGTCACTGTTTCGACCTTTGGCTTTGAAAAATATACACAAGAAACTATAGTCCATCCTATTTTTGTACCTTCTTTCTAAATTTCAATTTGATTCTCAAAGAGAAAGTTATGACGATTTTCCCCAGGTCTCTTGTTTGGAATGTAATCCAGGAGTCTACAAAAAGACCAACTTCCTTAGATCATATCTCCGCAAATATAGCATGAAAAGCTCTGAAATTTGAACTCGAGGTTCGACATGATTTCTTCTCAAATGGTTTTTTTTTTAGTTTCTATTTGGAGCAGTGAAACCATAGAATCCAAAGCTCTGATACCAAATGTTATGAAACCAGCTCAAGAAAAAGATAGAAAAGATAGATTAACGCCTTAGAATTCAGCCTCTTCGAGGGGGAAACCTCCTTTACATTACATAAATGAAAAATTATTGGATGATTCAACTGAAAAAACCTCCTTTCTATATATAGGAGTCTAAGGAGTCACAATATAACCCAGCTGACCTAACAATAATAATATAAAGCCACAAAAATAACAATAGAGGGATTCTATGGGGCACAGTAATAGCAATAGGGGCACAACAATATAATAAGGGGTACAACTACAACAGTAATGGGGTAATCACTAGTATTATAGGGACCCAACACTATGTCACTTAAACTAATCTTTGGGTTTCCATGTATCTTTTTAATTGTTTCCATTAATGCAGTAGCAATTTTACTAGCTTTAAATGTATGAGATAATGCTCAAAAGTGCACATACTTGGTAAATATATAAATTACCACCATGCTGATACTCTTTCCTTTGGACTTGGGTAAACCTATGACTAAATCCATTGAAACCTCCTCCCAACGTTGACTTGGAATGGATGAAGGTTGTAATAGACCTAGGGTCTTAATTGTCTCAACTTTTTTTTGTTGGAAGACCAAACATTTCGCCACAAACTTTTTAATATCATATTTAAGGCCATCCCAAAAAAATTCATTCTTAACCCTCTCATAATATTTTAAACATCATGAATTCCCTCCTAAGGGAGATGTGTGCAATTCCCTAAGAATCTTTTGTTTGAGTTGGGAATTCTTACAGAGGTATAAGCGATCTTTACACCATAATGAATCATTTTTCTAGGTAAATGTATCAGATGTACTAGGATCTTTCTGCAACTTTTTAATGAGTGCCCACAATTCTTTGTCATTCTCCCATTCATCCCTTGCTTCATTTATTAAATTGGGTTGGACAATAGAAATGGCACAAATCAATGCTTCTACAACCTCATCCTTTCTTGAGAGTGCATCTGCAACAACATTTTTTTTCCCTTTTTTGTATATGATTTCAAAGTCATAACCCAACATCTTTGTGACCCATTTTTGCTGCTGTTTTGAAGATAATCTTTGTTCGAAAAAGTATTTAAGACTATCATGATCTGTATTTACCTTGAAGTGTCTTCCCATTAGGTAAGGTCGTCATTTCTTAAGTGCATGTATTATTGCCAATATTTCCTTCACATAAATAGCTTTGTGTAAATATTTTCCTTTTATTGGGTGACTTTCAAAAGCAATGGGTCTTTCTTCTTGCATTAAAACAACACCAATTCCATTTCCTGAGGCATCACATTCCACAATAAAGGTTTTTGTGAAATCTAGAGTATCTAAGACGGGTGCTTGGCACATTGCCTCTTTAAGATGTTAAAAGGCCTTCATTGCTTCTGGAGTATAAGAAAATGCATCTTTCTTCAGTAATGTTGTTATAGGTTCCGCTATTCTCCCATAATTCTTAACAAATTTTCATAATACCATGTCAACTCGAGAAATCCTCTCAGATGCTTTATGGATGTGGGGATTTTCTATTCCTTAATGGCTTTAATTTTTCTAGGGTCTACCTTAACGCCTTCATGAGATACAATATGACCCAAATATTTCACCTCTTATAATCCAAAGGAACATTTGGAGGCTTTTTCATATAATTGTTTCTCCTCCAATAGTTTGAGCACTCTATCAACATGTTGAACATGATCCTTGCAAGAGTTGTTGTAGATTAGTATATCATAAAAAAATACTAACACAAATTTTCTAAGGAAGGGTTTGAAAATGGAATTCATCAAATGTTGAAATGTAGAAGGTGTATTGGTAAGGCCAAAAGGCATGACCAAAAATTCATAATGACCCTCATGAGTTCTAAATGTTTTTTTTGGAATGTCTTCATTCTTCATTCTAATTTGATGATATCCTAAATGAATGTCTAACTTAGTGAAGTAAATTTCTCCATGCAATTCATCCAATAATTGATCAATGACAGGAATGGGGAATTTATCTTTAATAGTGAGCTTGTTGAGCTCCCTATAATCCAGACACATGTGCCATGATCCATCCTTCTTATGCACCAATACTACTAGAGCAGAGAAAAACCTTTTACTAGGTTGAATTATACTAGCCTATAGCATTTCTACCACCATACGTTCAATTTCACTCTTTTGGGCATAGGGATATCTTCAAGGCCTAATGTTTGGAGGAACACTTCCTGGAATCAAATGAATAGCATGATCATGATCATGAACAGGTGGGAGGCCTTTCGGAGTCTAAAATACCCTGGAATGATTGTCCAATACTTTTTGGAGATTTGGAGAAATAGATGATTCCAATGTGGGAGCCTCTAGCGAACATAATTGTGTAATTACACCTCATTGTTATTTCTTTACAAGATTTGTCATGTCGTTAGACCTGATTTTATTTCTCGGTTTCCCTGTGATGCCCCTTAATTCAACTTCCTTTCCTTCCAAAACAAATTTCATGAAAATTTCTTGAAAATTAAAATTTATCGTACCCAAATATTGTATCCATTGGACTCCTAGTACAACATTAGCACCACCCATTGGAATGGAAAACATTGGACAATTCAACACATATTCTCCCATGGATAGCTTGATAGTATGGCACTTTCCAGAGAAATTTATGGTTCCTCCACTTGCAACCATCACTTGACACTCTCCTACTAGATATAGGAAGCAATTCATTTCCTTAGCTATCTTACAATGAATAAAATTATGGGTATTTCCCAAATCAATCAACATTATTACCTTTATCTTCTTGATATGTCCTTCTATCTTGATAGTTTGAGGAGTGGTAATTCTAGCCAATGTATTACAAGCTAAGGTCAGATTCATTTCTTCTTTCTCTAGGGTTTGTTCCTGGTGTGTATCCTCTTCTTTTGATGTTTGTTGTTCCTTTTCTTCCTCCTCTTCACAATCTATGTAAAATAATTCCTTCTCTGCACACTTATGAACTTTAGTGTATTTTATATCACAATTGTAACAAAGCCCTTTTGTTCTTTTTTCTTCCAGTTGTTGTGGTTTCAACCTTGTAGGTTATGGAAGGCTAGGGGAAACAACATTTCCATTTTATAGTTGTGAGTGGTAGCCTTCCTTATTACCATAATTTTTCTTTCAATTTTTCTTGCCAACATGAATGCCTTCTCCAATGAATCAGGTTCCTAGAGGCGAACCTCATGTTGGATGATATCCTTTAAATTCCCTATGAACACATCAATCCTCTCCTCCTTTGGAATATATTTTTCCCTTATATTAAATTTTTGGAATTCCTCAATGTGCTTCATCGTTGAACCCTTTTGTTTGAGATTTATAAATTGGCTAAAAAAAGTGTTTCTTTTTGTATCCTCATAATGTGTTATCATTTCTTCCATAAAAATTTCCCAAGTGACAATTTTTTTATGAGATGAAAGCCATCAATACCATACAATCTGACTAGGTTCCAAATGTAAAGTTTCAATGCGTACCTTTTGTGTGCTTTTCACATTATGGAGATTGAATTATTGCTTCATTTGTAATATCTATGTTACGGGATCCTTGCCATCAAACTTCCTCATATCAATATTTTGAACATGGTGGCTCTTCAGTCCAATTTTAGAGTCTATGAAATCATGACTAACATTTATTTTGTTCTTATCACAAGTTTCCTTTACTACCCTTTCGCCATTAGTAAGCATTTCTTGTAGCAAATTTGTCAAATTTATCTTCAAATCTTCAATGTTGCCTTTAAGTTTTCCTTCTATACCATCCATCTTAGCTGCCATGCTGTCCATATTAGCTTCCATGCCATCCATATTAGCTTCCATTCCATTCTTTAAACCATCCATCTTAGCTTCGGTTACTTTTTGTGAGAGAAAAATTTGTTGCACTTGGTCTTGTAATTTTGATATATCATGTTGCATTTCTCCCTCTTCTTCATGTGTCATAGTAGAGATTCATGATTCTTACTAGGTGTTTCCATTTTATTTCTTCGAGTCATCAATGAATAAAAATGATGCTTCTCAATGTCCTTTGAATCACTTCAAACTACTTTCTCAAACAAGGCTTATGCAAATTAAAAGAAAAACTACACACTTGTTTTTTCCACTTTGTATGAGCTTGATCTTGAAATGCCTGTAACTCTGTAATTTTGGATCTTCAAGTTCTGAAATTTTAGCTTGTGATCACCCTCTGAGTCTTATTTCTAATCCCACAAGTCTGATCACAATGGGATTCCCGAAGAAAGAGTTATGCCCAATCTCCCGCGATGACCTAATTATAGACTCATTCAATAGAGAAAACTTGTAAGACTTGCTTCATATCACTGTTTCGACCTTAGATTCTAAAAACATTACCCAATAAACTTAATTTCATCTATTTTTTGTTACCTTCTATGAAATTTGAATCATATTCTCAGAGAGAAAGTTATGATGAAGTTCCCAAGGTGACTTGTTTGATATCCAACTCGGGAGCCTGCAAAAACTCTAACTTCCTCAATTCATATCTCCAAAACTATAGTGATACAAGATCTAAACTTCAGTCACATGGTTCATCATGATTTCTTCTCAAATGGGTTTTAATTTCAGCTTCTAGAGCTTCGTAGAAAAAATGTTATAAATAAAATTCCATGATGACCTGTTTCAAGCAGTGAAACCCTAGAATCCAAAGCTCTAATACCAATTGTTAGGAAACCAACTCACAAAATAGAAGAAAGAGATAGATCAATGACTTAAAACATAACATATTCGAGGGGAAAAATTCCTTTACATTACACAAATGAGAAATTCTTGGATGATACAAATGATAAGGCCTTATTTCTATATATAATATTATAAGGGGTCATAATATAATCAAAGCAAACATAACAATAATAATGTAAGAGAATAATAATAACAATAGTGGGCTTCTATGGGGCACAATAATAACAATATGGGGATAACATAGGCACACAAATAACAATAAGGGGTACAATGACAATAATAATAATGGAATACACAAGTATTATAGGGACATAACACTTATGGAATAACAATTGATGGAATGAACTACTGAGAACCCCTGGAGCATGATTGAGTAGTTGGGGTAAACAAAAATGGGATAATATAAGAATAAGTGGAAGACTTATCTGCTGCTTCTTGAATTTCTTGGACTTTGTTATGAAGCCAGCTCACAAAATGATAGAGAAGATAGATCAACGCCTTAAAATTCAACCTCTTCAAGGGGGAAACCTCCTTTACATTACACAAATGAACAATTCTTGGGTGATACAAATGAAAAGACCTCTTCTCTATATATAGGATTCTAATGGGTCATAATATAATCAGAGCCGACTTAACAATAATAATGTAAGGGCACAATAATAACAATAGTGGGCTTCTATAGGGTACAATAGTAACAATATGGGGACTACATGGGTACAACAATATAGTAATGGGGTTATACTAATAATAATAAGGGGTTACACTAGTAGTATAGGGGCCTAGCATTCCCCTCTCCTTCAAAAAGTGTTGTCCTCAATCCTTGAGTAATTCTTGATGCTTCCGTATAAAATTCTTGTCCTCCCATGTGGAATCTTCAGCGAGTAAGTTTTTCCACTTGATGAGATACTTTGAAATTGATTGATTTTGTAGCCGTCGGGTTCTTGTTTCTATGACTACTCTAGGTTCTAGTATGCTTTTTCCTTCCTCTTCAAGTTCTGGTAATATTGTTTGAACTGGGATCTTTTGCAGTGTTTGAATGAGTGGCCACACTTCTTCATCCTTCTTCCATTCATCCCTTGCTTCATTGATCCAATCTGGTTGGATAATAAAAATAGCACAAAACAATGCTTCCATATCCCCATACTTTCTTGAGAATGCATCTACAATAAAATTTTGTTTCCCTTTTCTATATATGGTGTCAAAGTCATAACCCAACATATTTGTGACCCATTTTTTCTGTTCTTCTAAAGATAATATTTGTTCTAAAAAGTACTTAAGACTATCATGATCCATTTTTACCTTGAAGTGTCTTTCCATTGGGTAAGGTCACCATTTCTTAAGTGCATGTAGTATTTCCAACATTTCCTTCTCATAAATATCTTGCTTGAGATGTAGCCGTAAAAATACCCAACCACCCACATCAAAAAATTTTCACTGCAATGTTGATCTACCTGTTGTTTCATTTGATTCTACACTAAAGTGGCATTATCCTTTAAAATTTGGAGAACTTGTTGTTGATGCTCGATGTGATCTTTCACTGCTTGAACCTTTTTCTTCTTGATATTTCCTTCTATCTTTAGAGTTTGAGGAGTGGTAATTTCTTCCAATGCTTTACAAGATATGGTCAGATTCATTTCTTGATGCTCGATGTGATCTTTCACTTATTGAACATTTTTCTTCTTGATATGCCCTTCTATCTTGATAGTTTTAGGAGTGGTAATTACGGCCAATGCATTCATTTATTCCTTCTCGATGTGATATTTCACTTCTTGAACCTTTTTCTTCTTATTATGTCCTTCTATCTTGAGAGTTTGAGGAGTGGTAATTCTTACCAATGCTTTACAAGATATGGTTAGATTCATTTCTTCTTTCTCTGGGGTTGGTTCCTAGTGTATATCCTCTTCTTTTGATGTTTCTTGATCCTTTTCTTCCTCCTCTTCGTAATCTGTGTAAAATAATTTCTTCTCAGCACACTTATGACTTTTAGTACATTTTATATCACAATTGTAACAAATCCCTTTTCCTCGTTTTTCTTCCAATTGTTGTCTTGTCACCCTTGTAGGTTGTGGAACGTTAGGAGAAGCAACACTTCCATTTTTATAGTTGTGAGGGGTAGAATTCCTTGTTTCCATAATTTTTCTTTCCACTTTTCTTGCCAACCTGAATGCCTTCTCCAATGAATCAGGTTCCCAAAGATGAACCTCATGTTGAATGTTATCCTTTAAAGTCGCCATGGAGACATCAATCCTCTACTTCTCTGGAATGTCATTTTCCCTTACATTCAAATTTTTAAGTCCTCAATGTGCTCTTCCATTGAGCACTTTTGTTTGAGATTTATCAATTAGCTAAAGAAGGTGTTTCTCTTTGTATCCTCATAATGTGTTATCATTTCCTCCGTGAAAATTGACCATGTGACAAGTGGTTTACAAGAAAAAATCCCTTTCTACCATAAAAATTGATTCGATTCTAAATAATTAGATGAAATACTTACCTTTTGTAACAATGGTACATAATGTAGATCAAAATATTTCTCCATCTATAGTATCCATTTTACTGTATCCTTGCCATCAAACTTCCTCATCTTTCTTTTTCTTCATTTTAGGAGCTCAATCTTGAAATGACTGTAACTTTGTAATTTTGGATCTTTCAGTTCTGAAATTACGACCTGTAGTAGCCCTCTGCGTCCTCTTTCCAATTCCACCAAACTGACCGAATTTAGATTCTCCAAGAAGGAGTTATGCACAATCTCCCAAGATGACCTGATTATATACCTTCTCAGAAGAGCGAACTTGTATGAAGTTCCACGTGTCACTGGTTTGACCTTAGGATTTGAAAACTATACACAAGAAACTGCACTTCGTCCTCTTTCTGTAAATTCTTACGAAATTTTAACCTGATGCTCAAAACAAAAGTTATGACAATTTTCCCCAGGTAACCTATTCGGAATGTAATTCGGAAGGGCGCAAAAAGGCCAACTTCCTTAGATCATATATCCACAAATATAGCACAGAAATCTTTGAAATTCATACCCAAGGCTCAAAATGATTTCAAAACAAATGGCTTTTTCTTTTAGCATCTAAAACGTCGCAGAAAAAAATGTTATAGGGCAAATGCCATGATGACCTGTTTGGAGTAGTGAAACCCTAGAATCCAAAGCTCTGATACCAAATGTTATGAAACCAGCTCACAAAATGATAGAAAAGATAGATCAACGCCTTAAAATCCAGGCTCTTTGAGGGGGTAACCTCCTTTACATTACATAAATGAACAATTCTTGGGTGATACAAATGACAAGACCTCCTTTCTATATATAGGAGTCTAAGGGGTCATAATATAATCAGAGCCGACATAACAATAATAATGTAAGGGTAAAATAATAACAATAGTGGGCTTCTATGGGGTACAATAGTAACAATATGGGGACTACATGGGTACAACAATGTAATAATGAGATTGTACTAATAACAATAAGGGTTTAAACTAGTATAGGGGCCTAACATACTTTTTGTTCCAATGGGACTAGATCTCTAAATCTTTGGATAATATAACTACTTCAGGGATAAAGGGCCCAAGGGTAAAGGTCTTAAGACCTATTGGATCTAAAACATTTTCTGACAAATTAATTTTAGACATATATCTAAGTAAGCTACTCTCAAATTTAACATCTAGCACTAAGTCTTCAAAATTTTCAAGCTTTCGAGGTAGACAAAAAGATCTTTCTAAATCAATTGTACATGTCCCATTGGGAGTATTTTTCCTGAACAACTTCTTTGGACTTCAAAAGATCTGAGGGGGATTTGGATCCGAGTTCCTCTGAGTGTGAACACCTATATGTTCCATAACTCTATAAATAAGAACCCTTTAGATCATAGTGTGGAGTCGCTAGAGAAAACATCTCTCAGCTAATATGGAATACAAATCTCTATTTTATCTTAGAGATTTTATATTTAACAATAAAATTGTGAAGGGAAAATTATTCTTTTCATTCCCCGACAATGGCGCCAAAATGTTATCACTCAGAAACTTCCCCAGCTATAGGAGGAAATAACTAAGGTAACCTCAAAGCAATCTTGTAGTTTGAAACTGGCTCTTCAACCCATAGAGGGCTCTCTCCGTAAAAGTCAACTACCCTATGATCACCATAGTAGAAGCTTTTGTGAAATTGAATTCAGGTGGCTAGATTTAGATCTATGGATGAATTGGTTGGGTTATCTTCAAAACCATTGGGCACAGAGTCCAACTATTTAAACAACTGAGATCATAGCTTCAATGAGAAGGTTGTACAAAGCATGAAAAGTCACAAGTTCTTTCATTGTTTGGAAGATTAGAAGAAAGAGGGACTGAAGGAAACAAAGTTCATAGATGGCTGGAGCAACAAATATTACTGAATGATAATTTGAGTGAGGAGCATTAATGAAATCCAATCTCATAATCTAACATTCTCAAGCATAGAATAAGATAATTATATAACAGAGAAAATACTGACAGGGAGAAGAAACACATGAATTTCCTAATAACTGCTCATAAAACACTGCGAATACATTCAAGATTGCTCAAATATATCTAGATTACAAGTGTTTATTCAATAATTCCCAACCCCTATTTACTTATTCATAAACTTTTTATATAGTGCTCTATATAACAATTTTACAAAATAATAGTCCTCATATAGTTACAGAAACATAGATATTTTAAATATCTCTCAAGTTCACATATGCAAACGATAAACTTTAAAATAATATAAATGTCGCAGAATAACTATAGGAAAACATGCTTGCATTCAGGAAAAAGAAATATTTGATCAATTACTTTCCTTGAAAGTAGAATAGGTCCCCAAGTGTAGTTTATAATTTCTACTATCACAACAGGTCCCTCTACAACTACTCTTTTATTTTTCTTCAATTCTTTTAGAAAATATTTATTCAAAACTAGAAATTGGTTTTTAAATGCTGCTCTTCTTGCTTGAAAACTGGAGTGGTTGTCATTTTTCTCACAATAATTTATTATTGTTCATTCCAAACTATGATCCTTCTTTTGTTTCATTTCAATAGCTTTCAACCCATCTATCTTTAACCTTCTGTATGTTCCTATTAGAGAAGTATTTTATTTATTGTTCCACTAATATTTCTCATCCCCTTACACTTTAGGCCTTTCCTATATTTATTTTCCCTATGACCAAGGGCGATGATAATCAACTTAACCTTGAAGTGATTAAATATTTTTGTTCACTGTCGGGGGATATTTCCTTTGTTAAATTATTTAGGCTTGAGTTCTTTTAAACATTAAAATGGTGTTTCAAACTCGATATCAGAACTCCCTCTATTGGAAATTTTCAATTTATGCCACTTTAACTGTGTGGGGTATGAACTTTTCGATATGCCTAGCCCCTAGGGTTTAGGTGGAAACTAGATGACCAGGGCTTAGAAACTCAGGACCAAAAATTTTAGGGGCTTTAACCTTGTGGCTGGGACGACGGTCGATTCTTTGAAATACCATTTGTAAGTAGTCCCCACTTGGTCCTTTATAATATCGGAACATCGCAATCAGTGATTTCATATTGTTTCATTTGGTTGCACCCTCCAAAACATGTGATCGATAACCCCTATTTATTAGCGTTGACCTTTGGTTCTTGTGCTCTTCGAAACCATGGTCCACCCACCACATCAGAGCCATTTTATCAGTGATTTTCAGTCGACATCTGTACTTTGGTGCACAACTTTCACTTTCACTAGTTTTCCATTGCCGATCACCTTCCATACTTAACCCTTGGTCCTTTGGCGCTTCTCATGACCATAGGCTACCACCCATATCAAAGCCCCAAAATCATATGCTTTCAATTGATGATTTCAGAGTGTTCCACAAAATGGCCCAATTTATGATATGTGACATCATCATTGCGATGTGTCACGTTATGAGTGGTGACATGTGTCACCCTTTCTTGGCCCCTTATGACCCCTGAAAATGTTGAATCTGCCTGCCACATGTCCACCGTACCGCCACGTCATGATGACCTCAGCCTCCACGTGGACCTTATCAGATCCAATATATTGCACCACATGTTCATCTAGAGGAGAGAGAAAAGGCTTGACCATGCTTTCTTTTGCAATGAAATCCTTTGTAAATTCCTTTCGGTGTTTCCCAAGGGTTTAACACTATCAACTCTTTTTATCACAATTCGCATATCAAAGCTTTTAAGATGCAGTCACTCGACCTCATTTGCAAATAACTGAGCATTGATTTTTGATATCGCTAATATGCTTCGATAATGTGATAAAAGATGCACCTGAGACCTCTGATCACTGACTTCTGATATCGCTGATATGCTCTAATAATGTGATATGCGATGCACCTTGGACCTCTATTCTCCGATTGCCAATTTCTCTAGACCTCCTATCGCCAATTTCTCTGGACCTCCAACCACTGATTGCTGATATTAGTGATCACTAATCACTAATTTTCTCTGACTTCCATTTCTACTTCTTTTAAAAAAATTGATATGTGGAATCTAGGATTTATACTTAGGCATTTCGTTTTTCTTTCTAACTTTGAAAGGGCAACTTCAATCTGCTATATCTTTTGATTCCCGAGTCCTTTTGGGGAGTTCTATATACCATTGGAATTATTCTTCAGAACACTTTCCAATGGAGAGGGTCTGATGAAGCTCTGAGTACTTCCGATGCTTGAAAGATGACTTCAAACTTCCCTATAAATTTACTCAGATTTCCAAAGAAAATGTTTGATAGGCCTACTATTAAGAAAAGTTCCTCATTTATTACAAATTTAAATACTGACACTAAAACTTTCAACATTTTTAGAAAGATTAAAAAATGCGAAAAGTTTATTGTGATAACAGGTTGCAACGAAAGTCATAGTCAGAATCTATTCTTGGGAAAGACCATATTGGAGGGTTAGATCCCCACAAATTTCCTTTTGTGTTTAGTCACCATGTACTATGTGCCATGTTAAGAATCTTTATTCACATAACTAAAACTTAGTTTTATTTGACAAACGAAGGAAATTTTTTGGCAATGTGATCAATTTGAGGATTGCTAGAGCAACTAGAGTTGTGTTGCTTTGATTTTGTTTTGCCTAGGCATATGATAGTATGATGGTGGTCATAGAGGTATATTAATGGTTAGGTAATGGAGGACATGATTTCTCTAAGATTTAAAATTCTCCTTTTTTCTGTCATTGAATCATGTTCATTGGTACAAATTTGGAACATCAAAGGTTGATCCTGTGCTGATACAAATGATCCATGTCGTTTGGATACATTGGATTACAAATGGAATTACTACAAATGAAGATTGTACTTCCTTCAAATTTTTGTGTTGGTTTGATTTGAATAAGCCCAAGTTTATCACCAAAAATTTGACATAAATTAGTAGAGTATGATTCCAATGGATGACCATACACATAGTAGAAGTTAATTCAAACTTTTCTAAAATCTTGAGCCATCATTGGTGAAAGAAGTGAATATCATTGAAATTTTATTACTCATTACAAACATCCAACTATATTTGGTGACCATAGTCTCGCATTGGTTGGATCTTATGGATATCCATAACATGCAAGCAAATGGTCATATGGGACCCATCATCAACATTGATATGGAGGCTTGGCGACAAAACTAGACATGTATGACTTGTCAACCAATTTACATGACATGGAGGACCCTTGGTCAACCATTGAAATCAATAGTAACATAACGAATAGTCTTGGCACACTATTTAGTCGGTAATTCAGAGGCATAATTCTGTAAATATTGCTGAGCAAGTAGATGGTATCATAATGGTTGGCTTGAGGTCTCACGGTAATTTTTTATTTTCACCCATTTTTTATTTCATTACAAAACTCATGGTATCTAATTTGTAACACTATCGCTAGAAAGTTTCGATTTGTAGATGCTCATTTTGAAATGGAAAATATGTAGAACATTTAATTTATTTTATGTTCATGAATGCTTTGTAGGGTTTTTGGGCTCATTTTTAGTCCAAATTGAATTTTGGAAGAAGTGTCACAATTAGGGATCAAGTAGGGGTCAAGTTGCACTAAAAAGTGTTTTTATGACAACAAGTATTGTTCTCATCTGACCAAAATTTTCCTTCAGTAAATTTGCTAATGTATGCAACTAGGGTTTGCATATTGCGTAATTGAAGTTTTCCAGTGTTGAGAAAGTGAATTTCATACATTATGTTGCTAGTGTTTTCACATTTCATAAGGCCTTTAATTCCATGTATAGTTGAGTGTTGTGCTACAGAGGATTTGCGTGGATGTAGCTTTTGTGTATTGATGAAAATATTGCTAGTTGAGAGAGAGCAAGTTGGATGTTGTTAATTGTGTCACTAGCTAGGTTTTGATGGATATAATGAGCAAAGAGAGTTAATTGTGGTATGGGTAATGTATTTTTTTTGTTGAGAGTATGGTAGAGTGTATCTTATATTACTTTTGGTTGGTGTACTATTGGTATATTGTTAGGGTTGGTCATATTTGAGGGTAGAATTGTTACTTTAGATATTTTAATATGTTAATGTTCCATCACTTTTTTTATCAGAGATATGATGCCTCTAGTATATGTTTTTTATGATGCTGGTCAGTGAGAATACGTTGCTAAACTAATGAGCTATTGTTGCATGTTGTTTGTCAATATTTTACACACTGCTGCTAGAATCTAATGTTATTGATGACACATAATTATTGTTGTTGAATTATCTTTGTTACTGCATGCCATTGATATAATGAAACATATTTGAATGTTTCTTTTCAATTTGTATTGATTTTGAGCATAGGTGGATCTAGTCTAAAATTGTGAAGCATGGTCTTCTTGTTGAACAGGGTGGTAAGATAGTGCAAGGAAGGAGAGTGGAGTCTCCTTTAGGTTGGAGACTAAGAACACTTCAAGGAAGCTGGATGGTGCTAGGGAAGGTTGGAGTCTGTGCAAGGTGATGTAGAATCCTTTTAGTCAAATTTGATAAAACCATGGTGTTGGAGCATCCTTCAAGTTAGAGCTAGTAAATCAAGGCATTAGAGCGTCCTTCTTGTTGGAGGTAGTAAATTAGGGAGCTCGAGCTTCCTTCAAGTTAGAGCATGTAAACTAGGGAGTTAGAGCCTCCTTCAGTATATTAAGAGAATACTGGAAGTTGGAGCTTCCTATTGATGTAGAATTTAAAGACCTATATTAAGAAGCCTTCGGTGGCTTTTCTCTTGGAAGAGTTTCCACCTAACAATATTGTGTCTACTGTCATTGATATTGCACATTGTTAAATGGTGTTGTTGATTTATGTTTTAATTTGATGCTAATGATAGTTAATGCTCTGAAGATTAAAAAAAAAATTAATTGAAGTGAAATACTAATTCACACCCCTCTCAGTATTTCCAAAGGTTAACACTACTCTATGAAGTATGAAACTTTTATGAAGACATATTTTGGTATTCACAAAATATCATATCAAAAAATAAATATTGAAATTAATTATTGTCACTAGTTATTCACTATTTTAATTGATTCATGTGACCTTTCATAATCAGAAGTACTATTCTTTGAATCATAAAAAAAAAAATCCTTTCTTGAAATGGGGGAGACAAATAACTTCATCAGGGCTATAGATTCTTGCTGATAGCATAACAATATCCATGGTACTAAGCTTGTCCTAGTGCATAATCATCCCATATTAAATAAGTTACTTTGAAATGGGAAAAGTAGATAACTCTATGGGGTTTATATACTCTCATTGATAACATAACAATATCTATGGTATTAGGTTTTCCCTAGTGTATAATGATCCCATAATTGTCTCATTAACAAGAAAGAAAAATGAAGTTTCTAATAATACATTTTGTTACATGAATAAAAAAGAGAAGATACAATTTCTTTAGTTAACAAAGTAAATGACTTCATTGGAACTATGGGTGCTCATTTCTGACAGAGCAACATTTGGTTTAAGAAGTTCATGTAATTGAATTAAAAAAGGGAAGCTCCAAATCCCTATTTACTAGATTTAATTTATGCTAGATTAACTTTACGCTTAAGATGAATATCATATTTGGGATCCTTAAATAATCGACTCCATTATTTTCAAAATATTTTAAAATCAATAAAGAAAAGATTGTAAATTATCTATTTTTAACACCGATATTGAAATATTAAATGGAAAATGACACATCTTTTCTATAAGAAATTGTTATAATATTAATATATATATATATATATATATATATATATATATATATATAATATATAATAAAATATTATAATATTATCAAATTCATAAACATATTGTTAAATAAGTGGTCTATAGTAAAAACAAATATATTACATTCACAATACTTCACTTTTTTAGTTAGAAATCATGTGCTAGGAAGGTTAATTATTAATATATAACCAAAACCCACTAGTCTAAAAAAACAAAATACTTTAAATTACATTCCTATGATTTTTTTAGATTGAAATATATATATATATATATATAATGTGAATTGAGATCTATTAGAAACAACCCTCTACTCCTCAACCTACTTTGAAACCTATTAGAAAGAAAGCTTTACTCCTCAACCTAATTTGAAACTGTGAATGATGTGCTGACTATAAATTTGTTGTTAGTATCACTAGTCATTCCTCAATCTAGTTTATTTTTTCCTTGATTTTGCTTGAACTTGCATAAATATGTCAATTTTAGAAGTTGATGTCTCTTGACATCATTTCCTTGTTCTTGAAGGCCCCTCCCATGAGGGATTTGTCTACATCTTCTACTTACCTTGCTCCATTGCTGTCATTGGCAGAAAAAAATGTATGAAATGACAGATATGAGTCAATGATTAAAAAAAATGTTCATATACCTCAATCAAAAATATTTATTGAGTTATACAAAAAAATGAAATAAAACACACATTAGTGACATGTATTAGACTATTTCACTACACATGTGATTTGAAAACTTAGTATGTTATATTGCCATCAATTTATCTTATGACTCTATTATCCAATAGAATGCACCTAGTTTGCAGTTCTCTCTACCTCCTGACAAGACACCATCCCAGTGGGAGATGAATGTTGGAACTAATTTTAACCCCTATGTAATTATTATAGCCTTTCTAAAATATTTTTTTCCATGAAAATTGATAGATTGTTGGTGATGTTAAATAACATAACGAAAAAAATGAAATTGAAGCACACCCTAATTTTCTTTTCATTTGAATGTTTGATAAACCACATGTTTTATTTGAAAGTTTGATATTTTGTGTCGCGTGGAAAATCAAACGTTAATTAGAGGTTCGAAGAGTTCGAGATGATTCAGATCAATGGCTCGAGATTTACATCGCACATAAAGTTGCACAGGAGTTAATTCTCTAATGTTTATGTGATGGATAAAATAGTGAACGATATACTGTGTAAAAAGTAGCTCCAGGGTTAACTATGCCAAAAAAAACCCAATGTAATTGAATGGTCGTAAAATAAGGCATCTGAAGGTTCACATTTCACGTCAGGAATAAATATACAAGAAAGATAACGTAAATATACAAGAAAGATAACGAGGTCGTGAGCACCCGATATGATGGCTCAAGATAAGTCAACTGTATGTCCATGATTCCAATTGTGTGATGAACTTCTTAAAAGAATAACATGGTAGAGTAGCACGATACATCTAATGGTTAAGATTGGTTTAATTTAATGACATAGGTTTTCATGTAATCTCACTCACTCTAGAAATAAGTATGGACCCCACTTAGCAGTAAGAGGTAATAGAAATAACAAGTGCGAGTGGACATTATTGTATCCATAAATTAATTAAACAAGTACATTGGAAATTAATTGAGTCTGGTGAAATATTAGCCTTGGGACTATACTCATTTTGCTTAAGTCACCTTTACTGAAGTAGATAGCTTGTATTTTAGGCTTGCACTAAGTCCAAAAAGTAGACTTACATCATGCTTGTGGCTTATTCAACACTAGGTAAGCTTCATAACCTCATAATGAAGTTTATTGTTTAAAGGAAATGGTAGTGAATAAAAGTGGCAATTTGAAAACAATCCTGGAAAAGAAAGATGAATCTTTAACTTTAGCCTTAATATGTGATACCTATTTGGGAAATGTTAGTATATGTGGTCTCAGGGCCAAATTTGAGACTGATTCCCAACCAGACAACCTATATTTTTACTTATTAAGTTCTGAATTAGTTAAAGTTGTTTTGCTGCCAACTTATTTTGACTTGGACACTATAATATTTATAGCTAAGCATTACAACTCAATTGATAGAAATATGACTAGTACTTTAGATGGTTGTGTTTCGCTCCATTTCATTACAGAAATGTTAAGAAAAATTCTAGGATCTCCCATTATTGGAAAAAATATTAGTGAACAAGAAATGCATGAGAAGTTTCTTGTATGGGTAAAGGAAGAAAAAATATTTTTTTTCTTTTGAAAAGTATAGTGGAAGATCCTAACCAGATTATGGGGGAACATTTACCACTTGAAAATAAATTATTAAGCCTTGATTTCAAGCCATAATATCCATGTTTACTATTATTCTAGGTTATTCAAATGATTTAGAGATGGATGAAGTTGCTTTCATGTATTTAAGAGAAATAATGACAAATCCACATGAAATTAGACTAAATTTTCATTGTTACTTAGCTGAAAACATGCATTTTCATGTGAGTGCTATCTATTCATTCAGTCTATTCAGATGCACTACTTATCTTATTCACTTAGTTCTTTTATGTTATCCAAAAAACTTCATAACTCATGGGTTATATTTGGAAGTAACATATATTTATTAGAGAGAGTAGTGTTGATACATAGACAAATGCATTATATCTTAGAGGGTTGAAGGATATTATACTTAGCATGCCAATTTCTTTATTTTACATCTTAGTGCAAAATTATCAAATAAAATCATTGAAAGAACGCTTGTGGAATATAGGAGGATTTTTTTGTTGAGTAAGGTGACCAAGATAAGGGATTGGCATCTTTTATTTAATGATACAGGTATACAAATATAAATATTTTAAGGTCAACCTTACTACTTACCTGAAATCATTACTCGTCAACTCTTTTCTCTAGAAGTGTCTAGATAAAGATTGATAATAGATGAAGCTCAATTTGTTTAAAAATATAAGAAAACAATGATCGCAATGTCAAATGAGATTTTATCTCTTCTCATAAAAGCAGAAACAATTATGAAATCATTGAAAATGGATTATCTTCCTATGGTTTACATAAAACAAATCTTGGAAATGTGACCCATTTCATATAATAGCTGAATTAAGAAAGAAATTTCGATTCTCTACTTATGAGCATCGTCCTAATCCTACAATTGAAAAACATGATAACACTGATTTTTGGAATGATAATGATGATCAACATGAAAAATAAAAAATTAAGAAGTTGTAGTTGTTTTAAAGATGGAATCAGACTCTTGGATAGGGGAATCAACCTAAAATCTTAGTAGCTTCTAGTAACATAGTTGCTAGTCCAACATCTAGTGATATTGAGAAGTAGTAGAAACAATATCAGGAAGTATTCAATAAGCAACAATGTACAAAAATCTTTAAAAAAAATGAAAGAAAGATAAATAAAAATATGCGATCACGATGGAATTAAGAAAGAAAAAATATATGATGATGACACCGATTTTGAAGAAATTAATCAAGAATTAATTGAATAAGTCTATGACCTTTTAATGGAAACTTAGACAAGGGAAAACAATGGTCCTACTATGTTTTCTAGAACTAGTGTGACGATTGACAAACCATTGAATGGAGAAGGAAAAGAGACGACAGTTCTAGAGAAATAAGATACAACTTTAACATCATCAACTATGACGATTATGCCCACTGCTTCGCTTGTTGTTGAAGAAATTTCAAGACCAATGTTTTTATCCTCAATCAAATTTTGATGATAATAACTTCAACATGACTATTATTCAATGACGTATTAAAGAAAGAAATAAACTTATTAGTTTAAAAACTATATCGATTAAAGTGGATCTCAATTAAGTAAATGTAGGATACATGGAGGAGTGGCATAGACAAACTATAGAAATGGTAGCCAAAAGGCTAATCCAATCTACAACTAATGTAAAAAAAAATCAGACACTTTCGAGTAGAGTGGATACATAGTTAAATAATGTTAGGATAACTTTTAGGAATAAAGAAAAGAAAATTAAGGAGTTTGAGAACTAGATAGTTAGCCTATCATGTAGCCCTAGGGATGGTAATGGAACCAAGCAATCACTAGAATCAAATGAGAATTAATTTTGCAGCCTAAAGGAAACATTTGAATCTTTTGATTTGAAGTTCTTAGACTTAATACCAACTTACAAGAATTAGTGTGAAGAAGAAATAAAAATTGCAATAGTTATAAAGAAGTATTAATATGAAGGAATCTCAAATCAAGAGTCTATAGGAGCCTAACTTGAGTCAAACCAATTAATTCACAAATAAACAAAACAATTTAACAAGATAGGATAAACAAGTATAAAACGAAGGTTTACTCAATTCTTAACTAATCACAATTGGAGAAACATACAATAATTTAGATAAATTGAAATGTTTTGAATTGAAAGTTGTTGAGTTGAAAGAGAAGGTAAATAGTTTGCAGAAGGTAAAACAACAACTTGAATAAAACTAGTTTGCTGAAATTGTTAATAAGAACAATATGATTGAAGGAGTTCAATCCATTTTAAAGGAAACAAAGGAAGAACTTCAATCATTGAGTATTTTATGAAATAAAAACAATAGGAAGAGTACTTTGGCTAATATAATGGAAACATATGAGAAATGGCCAACGAAATCCGAAAAATAAACCGTATGTGAATAGGAGTTAATATTGTGATTTGTCCATCATTAAGAAAAAGTAAGCTCCTTCTTTCAAATGAAAAATTAAAAAAAAAATATCAAATAAACAACATTTGACTCTATAAGAACAATAAAAAGGATTTCCATTTCCTATTACATCAAATGCATGTATTACTGTTATGTCAAATAAAAGAAAAAAAAAACTATGAATGAAATGGAGAAAGAAATTATTGGAGCCACGAAAATTATAGTAGGATTTAGAACATAATGGGATATATTAAAAGATTTGGAAAACTATCATTTTGGTCATAGTTAGGTTGACTAGTGTCTAATGAACAATTTCAAGCTTCACTGAGAAATTCTAGGAATATCAGGAATACATCCTAGGAACCAATGAAGATTTTGTTTCAGGACAAATCTTGGTAAATACATTATGCAATTTTTTTAATGTATTAGTTCTTTTAGATAAAATGGTTCATCAACTACCTAACGCGTCGAATTAGTTTCAATTTGAGTGTGATTTTTCATATTTAAAGTTCAAACAGAAACCATTGATTACTCTAATAAGTTGGGATAGTTTTATTAATCTCAAAATATCAACACCCGAAAATTTTGGTCATTTTCAATCTCTGCAAGGTGCGGAAATAGTTATGCCACTCTAGTCTATCATTGAAGAATTCATTGAGGAAGAAGAAGAAGACCCTATGTTGTATTCCCATGACCCAAAAAAAGAGGCACTCATGTCATACAATAGCCTAAGGAAATATGTCAAAAAAAAGGAAAAAAGACATTAAGACATTCTATCAAGCGAAAAAACAACAAAAGTAAGGGAAAAGACATTAAGATTTTCTATCAAGGAAAAAAAAATCTCCCCAAAAATATAACATGTAATGCTTTTAGATAAGATATAATTGTAGAGGAAGTTTCCCTTACAACGATTTAAAAATATCCATTTATGTACTTTTTGAGGGTTGACATTTTAATGTTATGAAACTTTACTTTGAAAAGAAATACTCACACACTCATTTTGTTCATTTCATCTTTACGGTGTCATTTTTCCCTTATGTATTCATATTCATTAATTCTTTGTTGATGTGATCCATGTTTTCATTTATTTTATTCATGGTCTCGTGTGATTGAAATCGTTAATGATATTGATAGGCTTAATCATTTTTATTTTCATATTTATTTTTGAATTAAAGTATGCTCATATATCTATTATTCAGAAGTCTCTAGGGTTAGCTCAGGTGGTCCAAGTTATACGTGAATTTTTTTTATATTGGTGCTCATTCAGAGCTCAAATTTCGACTCTCTTAATTTTCTTGGAGCGAGGCATCGTAATCAAGGATAATGGTTTACTTAGCTTACCATCAATCCACATAATGTGGTAAGATACTCCGAGTTTCAATCTTCAATATATATAATAATATATATATATAATATCAATTTAAGCTATATATGATACACACTATCTATGTTTAACTATATGTTCTTAAGTACACATAAATAAGTAAGTGATTTTGTGTGTGTTAAATTTTATTCAATTTTTCTTTTTTTTTTTATTTTTTTTAAAATTATTTCTCGGTGTTTAATTGTGTATGCTTTATTTTGCTATTTCGTGTTAATTGTGTAATTTTGTCAATTTAGTGTTGTTGCATCATTACTAGGTTAAAAAATACATAAATTTAAAGAATACATAATAATTGATGATTCTAATTAATGTATGAGTTTCATATATTGCTAGCCTTTCCACATGTTTTGAAATGATTTCCAAACTAGAATCTAATTTATTTTTAAATAAAAAAATTTATGGTAGAATCTTAATCTTTTATGATAAGAATAAATATGATGCCTAAGGGAGTTCGGTCTTTAACCGGGAGCTCGAAGATCTATATGATATTCATTAAATGTATTAATATTATTCTTTCTACTAGAACATTTTGAGAAACACCAGATGGCTTTATCATTATCACACTCTTTACACTATTCTCATCATTGCCACAATGGACCAGTAGCGAGTTTCGATAACAACATTTTTTATGCAAAATGTTAGAGAGGATTTACAAGTTTCAATAACAACGTTTTTATGCAAGATGTTAGAAAGGATTTACAAGTTTTGATAATAACATTTTTATGTAGAGTGATATTGTTAGCATCTCATAGTCTCTATTCATATAGGTTAAGAGTGATAAAATTTCATAAAGTGACTAGTCATGTTGGAGTGATAGTCTTAGCATCTCTTAGTCTCTATTTATGCTTGATCCACAAGCATTCGAGACTTCAACCAACCTTTGTTAAGGAGATCTAAGTGAATGCATTTTTTTAGTTCAGCACACTAATGTCTTCTTTCTTCGTTTTACACACAATTTCATGTCTTTTATATCATCTCGATATGTCTTTCCTCATAAGAGCATATTAGAAATGTAAACAGGGTAAAAGGAATGCATTTCAACATAATTTAAACACGATATTTTTCCATATTAAAATAGCATTTATCTGCTAGCACTTAAAGACACCATAGCCATTTCTTCCATTCAAGATTTTTCCAATGAGGAGTGAATTCACTGGTTTTTCTTAAATATCCCATATGCAGTAAATGTGATACAATTAACATATGAATGGTGTTAGTAATAGTCAAGACTTTAAAAGTGACTGATCCCTAGTTTATGGGAAAAATATACATGAAGGTTCATAGCACCCTTACATCGACACTAAAAATCATTTTACCATTATTTCCAACAAGGCAGTGAACATCAACTCCATATGTTAAGGAAGTTCACTACTACCATTGTTGCCAGTATTTTGATTGTAGTTGTGTCATACCCAAATTCCATTAGTAGTCATTTGAAGTGTTTGACATAAGTAGACACTTGTCATAAGGCAAGCAACCTTTTGCAGCCATAGAATTAGTAGTCCGTCCAAGAGAGGGCTCCAACTACTATGTTGATACAACAATAAGACATTTTCTTCCGAATTGTTGGGTTTTCATATTCTTAGATAATCTTCTACAAAGAAATTCTAGGCCCTCCAATCTCGGTTATTGATCAACATTTAGTAGTTGAAACAACAATAAGACATTTTCTTCTGAATCGTTGGGTTTTCATATTCTTAGATAATCTTCTAAGAAGAAATTCTAGGCCCTCCAATCTTAGTTCTTTCTCAACATCATATTGCAGTTTGATCTCTCAAAACTAAACTTACAACATTATCTTGCAGCTTGACTTCTCAAAACTAAACTTACAACATCATCTTGCAGCTTGATCTCTCAAAACTAAACTTACAACATCATCTTCTAGTTTGATCTCTCAAGTTATAATATATATTTGACTGGTCCAAAAACACCACTTTGTTTGTTATTTTGTGTCAAAACATGATCCCAGGAAATGAAAAAAGAAGCATGTACAACATCATATTGGTAATGGCACAGTAAATGTTGTGGCCTTGTGAAAGTGTCCAGCAAATGAGAATCACTAATCAGTTGGAAAACTGACAAACTTGCTTGAAATATAGTGTAGGTCCTCTTCCAAATTGGCAATGCACTTCACAACCTGGAGCTAAGAAGCATAATAGCATTGTTTTCTCCTCTTGCATGAGGGTTGATACAAACTTTTAATTTATATTTCTCAAGAGAAATGAGACCTTGAGTTTAATGAATTCAATTTTATTAGTATGCATTTCTTCATTGGTAATAGTCTCACTGTTGGGATTAGAAGCTTTACCTCCATTCAAGGAAATTGGATTATGTTGTAGCTCAGAGTGATCCATATCCTTGTGAACTACAATTAACTTTATACATCTTATTTAATCATCACATGCACAACAATTGTTGGTGACTTCATACTGTACAAATTCCATGTTGCTAAATGCATTGGAAATCCTCTTGTGTGATCCATATGATACTGGGAGATGAAGAAAACATCTTGGGCAACATCTAAAAGCCAAAAATTTTCCAATTTTTGACTATTCAACAAGGGATTTCCATGCACATGTCTAATGTTCATTTTTCTATCCTCTCCATATGATAGATATCTTCTTATGAACCTTGCCACACCTTCAAAATATCTTTTGCTAGCTACAAAAGGTAATTTTATGTCCAAGATCAAGCTTTAGAGTTTGTGCCTATTTAAAGGTAAAGGAAAATTCATACCTTCAAACACTAATGATCTGTAACAAGGTTGACCAAAAATCTTTTCTATGCAGTATTTAAAAAAAACATTGAAGCACAATGTCATATGTACTGCATTAGATAGCTCTCAAATAGCTAAAATTTGATGATCGTTGTTCTTAAAAATGCCATAGGCTTCAAAAATTTTTTTTTGCCAAAAATATGATTAGAAAGTAAGATCCTTATATGTTACCTTCGTATTGTTTATTTCCCCAAAACAAAGTCTCTTAAGTTAGTCTTATCAATTGAGGATGTATGCCACGACTAAAGGTGAGCACTTTCAAGTTTCAAACATTATCTTACCTGTTACGTTGTTTCCAACTTTGAAACGTTTTGATGTGGTGTTAACATCCATTATGGGAATATCTATGGAATCCTTTTTCAAATGTTTCCTATGTTTGAGACACATTAGTTGAGAGAGTATCCTTATGAAAATGATGTATTGATACAATATAATTTGAATCAGTTATGTATGCAATTTTTGGGTATGCATATTTAAATACAACCCAATCTTCAAGTTTTGAATATCCTCACTACTTTAACCAATCATGGAATAAATATATTTTTAATCCAAGAAAGTAAAATCTATGTGTATGTCTAAATATCCAACAATTAATACCTTGAGCCTCATGCCTATATCTCAAGCAAGACAACTATATCATCTTCAACTTCAAGCATGCATACGTTTTATATCTAAAACACAATTTTTAATGTGAAAGGCTCATAACATCTACCCATTGACCCGTGAAAGAGAGTAGTTATTTACCTACTAAACCAGTACCGATTCACACACAAACACTTGTAAAATAGAAATGGAAAGGAAAAGAGACATATCATATCCTGAAAAATGGTCCTAGGTTGTTCTTGGATTATAGGGTTCCCTTGAGATCTTGTCCTCAGGTCCCAAACCCTACACTTGAAACATAGGAGTATAAATAATCCTACTATTATATCCTACAGAAGTGTTAAATACATAAATAAATATATTAATGCAACTACATATAAAAAATATACACAAAAGCATGCATGGGGAAAGAAAATGAATTCTATTAAATGTATGCAGTTACAATAGTTGCAACACCTTTAGGCTCTTAAATCCAAACCCCTCCTCTCACCTACACCAAAAGTCAATCTTCATTTCTTGGTAGGCTTATTTCAAGGTTGAGACCTCACTCTACTAGCATGCATATACTTTCTTTTTCTTTTTCCTTTGCTTCATCATTGAAAATTGATATATAGTTTATTAGACAAAGTATAGGAGACAGATCTAGATACTTTTGACTTGTATTGACATGGTCATCTCATCATTATACTCAATTTTCATAAAATTTGATCCTTTCAACCCTTATCCTCTTTCCCTAGCAACCTTTTTCTCCTCAACTCCCTATATATAAAGGATATGAGCATTAAACTCTTGTTTCTAAGCCATCAAGAATGTCACAACATTGGTTTTCAGTCTCCTAGGAGTGTTGGAAGAATAAACTTGATTGCTATTGAACTTGCCTATTTTCTATAGATTCTATAAGGTTGATTTAACATCTTAAGGTTATTTTTTCAATTCTATTTCTCTAATGGACTCAAGGAGTGTATGTTATGAAACCAGCTCAAGAAAAAGATAGAAAAGATAGATCAATGCCTTAAAATTCACCCTCTTCGAGGGGGCAACCTCCTTTACATTACATAAATGAACAATTCTTGGGTGATACAAATGAAAAGACCTCCTTTCGATATATAGGAGTCTAAGGGCTCATAACATAATCAGAGCCGACATAACAATAATAATGTAAGGGCACAATAATAACAATAGTGGGCTTCTATGGGCACAATAGTAACAATATGGGCACTACATGGGGACATCAATATAATAAGTGGGTTGTACTAATAACAATAAGGGGTTACACTAGTAGTATAGGGGCCTAACATGCCCCTCTCCTTCAAAAAGAGTTGTCATCAACGCTTGAGTAGTTCTTGATGCTTCTGTATAAAATTATTGTCCTCCCATGTGGAATCTTTAGTGGGTAAGTTCTTCCACTTGATGAGATACTCTGAAATTGATTGATTTCGTAACTGTTGGGTTCTTGTTTCTGTGACTACTCCAGGTTCCTATATGATTTTTCCTTCCTCTTCAATTTCTGGCAATATTGTTTTAATTGGGATCTTTTGCAACTTTTGAATAAGTGGCCATACTTCTTCGTCCTTCTTCCATTCATCCCTTGCTTCGTTTATCTAATCTGGTTGGATAATAGAAATAGCACAAAACAATGCTTTCACATCCTCATCCTTGAAGAGTCTTCCCATTCAGTAAGGTCGCCATTTTTTAAGTGCATGTAGTGTTGCCAAAATTTCATTCTCATAAATAGCTTTCTTGAGATGTAGCAGTAAAAATACCCAATCACCTACATCAAAACATTTTTCATTACAATGTTGATCTACCTGTTGCTTTGTTTGATTTTTCACCAAAGTGGCATTATGGAGAGCTTGTTGTTGATGCCTGATGTGATCTTTCACTGGTTGAACCCTTTTCTTCTTTATATGTCCTTTTATCTCTATAGTTTGAGGAGTGGTAATTTCTTCCAATCCTTTACACAATATGGTTAGATTCATTTCTTGATTGTCGATGTGATCTTTCACTTCTTGAACATTTTTCTTCTTGATATGTCCTTCTATCTTGATAGTTTGAGGAGTGGTAATTTCGAAATGAATTACAAGATATGGTTGGATTCATTTCTTTCTCGATGTGATCTTTCACTTCTTGCACCTTTTTTTTCTTGATATGTCCTTCTATCTTGAGAGTTTGAGGAGTGGTAATTCTTGCCAATGCTTTACAAGATATGGTCTGATTCATTTCTTCTTTCTCTGGGGTGGGTCCTGGCGTATATCCTCTTCTTTTGATGTTTCTTGATCCTTTTATTCCTCATCTTCATAATCTATGTAAAATAATTTATTCTCGGCACACTTATGATCTTTAGTGCATTTGCTATCACAATTGTAATAAAGCCCTTTTTCTCTTTTTTCTTCCAATTGTTGTGGTGTAACCCTTGTAGGTTGTGGAAGGCTAGGAGAAACAACACTTCCATATTTATAGTTGTGAGGGGTAGA